>VDFB02075321.1:296163248-296203504 GCA_007258455.2 Sequoia sempervirens | reverse complement strand
GCTTTGACTCTTAATAACATTGCAAGTGGTTTTAGAAGAACATGAATTTGGCCATTAGATTGACATGCACTTGACTTGGATATGGGGCCAAGCCAAGCTTTCGTGGTTGAAGAGGAAGGAACCACATTGGGAGCATAAACATAGGGTGATACAGCTGATGATGAGGCACAATTCATGGCAGGGAAGACTTGTTTGAGGATAGCAGGTTGGAATGAGGAAAAAATTGGACAGTTTGTGGAAACCTTTTCTACAAGCATTCCCCCAAATCCAACAAACGAAGAAGGATATTGCCCAAAAAACATTGAGGCAACAACAATTCAACAAGAACCAGTAGTTCAATCATGTAATCAGGTAGCTGAAAATGAAGAGTCTCAATATGCCATATGAATTTGAAGATGCAGCTTTGAACCTAGGGGTGCATCTCAATTTTAGATGAAAGTGGATGAAGGGTTGTACATGCCATCACCACCAGATGTTGATCTTGAAGATGTCATCCATTACTTCACAACTTGGGGAAATTAGGAGGCTGAAAATGATGAATAGGATGGAGTCGATGGTAATGACTCAAGCGACAAAGAGGCTGACTATGTGCCAAGTACACAAGTCAATGATCAGCAACCAGTAGGCAAGAGATGTAATTTGTTGAAACTCCCAATGCAAAGGGTGCACCAATCATCTAATAGAGGTCGCAATGGGGTCCTACGCCTTAGTAGGTAGTCTCAAATTTTGACATCGGATGATTGCTTCAATTTGTTGAATGAATAGGAGGCACAAAAATGAAGAAACCAAGAATTGTAGCAAAGGAAAATGGAGCAAATGGCTGAAAAGAAGGCAAAAAGAGAAGCAATCCTCACATAGAGGGAGGCAAAGAGATTGGAGCGTGCTGCAAAAAAATAGAAAATTGCAGAGTAGAAGCTGAGGCAGTGACATGAAAAGGAGTTTCAAAGGGAGCAAGCAAAGATTGCTTGACATTTGAAGGAAAACCAAAGGTAGGCGGAAAGAGCAGAAAGAAACAAAAGTAAGAGTACCCCTACAACTCCTCTTCCAAGTGAACATCCAATTTTAAGGGACATGATTAACATTTTATCTCCATCCTTTTCTGCTCTTAGCAGCCTACAAAACAGGTCTTCTAAAGGATGCTCTCCACAGTTACAACTCACTCTAGAGGAAAATCATGCATTTCTTGCTTGTATAGCAAGTGCCATACAAAACAATCCGCAGTACTTAACATCTTCTCTAGTTGATGCGGAGTCAGTTGACCCCTAAGGACACACCACTTCTTAATCAAATATGTGGATGTCTGATTAGGATTTTTTGTTGTCAACTTTTTGACCTTGAAGTGTGCTAGAGTGCTTTTCGTAAAACTGAAATATACTTCAGTTGTATGTGTATATATATATAACTATACATCTATATGTAGCATATCCATAAATTGTAACTGTAAGTGTAAGTGGAAATCAATCTAATTCTAAATTGTCAGTTTATAATGAAAAAGAAAATCCCATTATAAATCAAATCTCATTGTTTAGGTTCATGAATGAACATCATAAGGAAAAAGAACATCATAAATGAACACAATGTCTACCAGGTCACATCCAAAGTAAACTCTTGAAAGACTTGACCTGAAATGTTATCATACAATTTGACATGCTCTTTACAACCTCCCTAGTTCTGTATATATATATATATATATATGTATGTATGTATATATGTATGTATGTATACACAACTAAGTATATATGCATACATATATCTATACATCTATATGCAACATATCCATAAATTAATCTATTTGAAATTATAAATTTTTCAACACATACACTTGGAAATCAATCTAATTGTAAATTGTAAATTTCAGTTTACAATGAATAAGAAAAATGAACATTATAAATGAACACAATGTCTACCGGGTCACAACCAAAGTAAAGTCTTGAAAGATTTTACCTGAAATGTAATCTTGCTATTTGACATTCTCTTTACAACCTCCTAGCCATTTGACATGCTTGCCGCAACAAACAAATATAATATAACAAAAAAACATGGACAATAGTTATTGAAATAAATAAAAAAGACATACTAGTTAGTCAAAAATATAGAACAATAATTGAAACTTAGAGCCATTTGAACAAAAAATCCTTAATTATTTGGTGTGTTGACAAACACAATTACCAAACTACCCACCATGAACATTATTGCACTACCTCTCCTTGTTCTCCCGTGCCTGCAAGAAAAGATTTACAACCACAGGTAGTCACAACTGAGGGTAGTAACATGCAAACATTGAATATGACCTTTGAAATAATGCATGTACAACAACACATAATTAATCAAGTTCAACATATTAAAAGATCCATATGGAATAAATAAATATATGTAAAAACATATAAATGTTAATAGAATTGTATACAAAGATTTAATCAACTTATATTCATTGTTTCTCATCAAGCTTGGATATATGAGGAATGTGCAAAGGATGCCATTCAATGGTCTGTAGTATGGAGAGGATATTAGTAGAGGAGAATAATTGTGAATACTGCTAGCTGTTGTCCCTCTTATTTAGAAATTTGAATCCGATAATTGAGTGCATTCAATTTGATTGTTGTGTTTCAAATTTGAATTTGTTATAGCATTTGAATTTGTAGCTGCCACTTACGTAGGTTTTTAGAGATGATATGATTGAATTTTGCTTTATATTTGGATTCGATGTTTATTTGGGGAGCCTTATATATCTGTGATTTTTTGCAGGTTTGTATGCATGCATACAGTCATACAAACATAAGCATACATGCAAACATTCATAGAAACATAAGCATACATGCATGTATTCATATAAACATATACATACATATACATTGCAGAAAATCACTGATATACATTGCAAAGCAAAAAAAAACACCTAAATGTGTCACTATTAACATTTAATTAAAACTATTTTATCATTCAAATCCACTCAAAATTCAATGGGTCTAATTCACATTAGCACCTTATAAAATCATTTTGGCGCCCATTAAAAATCACTCCTACATATTAATCTCCTAACATTAGCACTAGACACAAAACACATTACACCCCAATTAAACTTTATTTGGGTTCCGATTAATCCATATGACTAATGTTTACTTTTGGGTATCCCATTCTTTTCCATCATTTTACCATGCGCTCTCTCTGGAAGGTTCTCACGGTGATGGAAGGTACATACATACATGCCATACATACATGTGGGAAAAAAAACCAGCACCATGACCCAACAAAATCAAACAGCACATGGCAAAAAGGCGTGTAAGAGGAATGATTTATTTCATAAAAAAGCAGTAATAATTTTTCAATCATCGAATAAACCCATCATTGGTCATGAAAGATGCAGAAGAAAATGATTAACCAATACCATTGTTTGCATTTTGAAAGGATAGGCAAAGGATACATACATATATATCGATCTGCTCAATGAACAAGAGACAACATATGCATTCATTTACAAATTCAATAAGTTGTGTGTTTAATAATTAAAGAACTACAAATTGCATAAAATGATGAGATTTTCAATTTACCCATGAACATGCTAAAAGAATTGTTGCAAAACTTACGAGAATTTGTTTTGGAGATCTTATAAAGACACCAAAAAAGACCTTTATTTACTTATAAAGTAAAGTAAAAAGACTGCATAAAAATAAATGTTAAATGCACAACTCATGAAAATAACTATAAGTAGAATGTACAAAGCACATTGTACAGTAAATGAAAGAAGTTGTGCTATATTCAACAGCAATAGGATATTAATTTTAATAGAAGTAGATCAATTACACACTTGGGTTTTTCAGAAATGTGCACAAGAAGTTAACCAAGGGTTTCATAATAATTCCTCTTTTTCAAATGTGCACAAGAACAACCAAGGTTTCTCACATTAAATAATTCTCACTTAACAATGGGGCGGTATTGGGGACAGAGAGCATATACATATATACATATACATATACATATATACATATACATATATATATATATATATACATATATATATATATATATATATATGTGCATACATACATACATACATACATACATACATACATATATATATGAATAACACGTGTGTATACATATATATAAAATTTAATTACATCCTAATAAGAATTAGGACTACTATTGTTTGCACTTTGAAAGGAGAATGATGTTTGTTGTTACCTCACACCATGGACACACAACTTTATATATACATACATACATACATATAGATACATATATAGATATATAGATACATATATATACATATATATATGTATGTATATATCTATATATGTATATATATGTATCTATATATCTATATATGTATCTATATGTATATATAGATACATATATATACATATATATATGTATGTATATATCTATATATGTATATATATGTATCTATATATCTATATATGTATCTATATGTATGTATGTATGTGCATACATACATACATACATACATACAATGTGGGAAAAAAAACCAGCACCATGACCCAACAAAATCAAACAACACATGGTGAAAAGGCGTGTAAGAGGAATGATTTATTTCATAAACAAGCAGTAATAATTTTTCAATCATCGAATAAACCCATCATGGGTCATGAAAGATGCAGAAGAAAATGATTGACCAATACCATTGTTTACATTTTGAAAGGATAGGCAAAGGATACAAACATATATATCGATCTGCTCAATGAACAAGAGACAACAAACACATTCATTTACAAATTCAATAAGCTGTGTTTATTGAATTAAAGAACTACAAATTGCATACAATGATGAGATTTTCAATTTACCCATGACCATGCTAAAAGAATTGCTGCAAAACTTAGGAGAATTCATTTTGTAGATCTTATAATGATACCAAAAAAGACCTTCATTTACTTATCATTTAAAGTAAAAATAGAGTGCATAAATATAAATGTTAAATGCACAACTCATGAAAATAACTACAAGTATAATGTACAAAGCACATTGTACAGTAAATGAAAGAAACTGTGCTATATTCAACAACAGTAGGATATTAATTTGAACAGAGGTAGATCGATTACACACTTGGGTTTTCAGAAATGTGCACAAGAAATTAACCAAGGGTTTCATAATAATAATTCCTCACTCGTAATTATACAAAAGTGTGTTTTTAGATAGATGCAGAATATTCCAGGCAAGGGTTTCATGAGATTAATTCCTTAAGCACATGAATTTGGAAAAAACCAAGCAAGGGTTTTCACAAATACATATGTATTTTAAATGGGTTTGCCGATTTATGCCCATAGTGACATGGGTTTTTTATAAAAAGGTCGAAGCAGACCAAAAAATATTATTTTGTAGACATGTGGTGAAACCCACGAAATTCCTCATCTTTTCTGGAGATAAAATCATGAGACAATCGACTTTACCAGGTCGTATTTAATCATTTAACCCCAAAAAAACTTGTATTTGTAAAAAAAAGCAAGGGTTTTCACAAAAATGGCGTATACTAAATGGGCTTTCCAATTTATGCCCATATTCACATGGGTTTTTTTTATAAAAAGGTCGATGCAGACCAAAAAATCATTTTTTGCAGACATGTGGTCAAACCCACGAAATTCCTCTATCATTTCTGTAGACAAAATCATGATACAATTGACTTTACCAGGTTGTGAGTGTGCGGTAAAATGAGGAGAGGAAATCATTTAACCCCAAAAAAACCCGTGTGTAAAAAACCAACACCATGACCCAACAAAATCAAACAACACATGGCGAAAAGGCGTGTAAGAGGAATGATTTATTTCATAGACAAGCAGTAATAATTTTTCAATCATCAAATAAACCCTTCACGGGTCATGAAAGATGCGGAAGAAAATGATTAACTAGTACCATTGTTTGCATATTCAAAGGAGAATGATGTTTGATGTTACCTCAAGCCATGCGAACCAGCAGGAGCCGTGGAGAGCTGTCACCATCTGCATTCACTTCTATTGCCTAGAACCTTCCAGACAGAGTGTGCGGTAAAATGAGGGAAAAGAATGGGATACCCACAAAAAAAACGTTAGTCATATGCATTAATCAAACCCCAAATGAAGATTAATTGGGGTGTAATGTGTTTAGTGTCTAGTGCTAAAGTAAGGAGATTAATATGTAGGAGTGATTTTTAATGGGCGCCAAAATTATTTTATAAGGTGCTAACATGAATTAGATCCATTGAATTTTGAGCGGATTTGAATGATAAAATAGTTTTAATTAAATATTAATAGTGACACATTTAGGTGTTTTTTAAAATTTTCTTGGTGGTTATAGCTAGTGGATACTAGGACGTTAGGTGACGACACCTCTAAAAGGTGTCTTTTTGACCTCCGTGCGCATATCCAACGCTCCCACACTCTACCGAATTGCCCAGAAGCCAAAACTGTAGTTATAAGCACTTAACTCGTGAGCGAAAAAAAACCCATAATTTTTTTTTCTAATTCAACATACGGTTTGAATTCTACGGTTGCGCAAAGTTAGCCCTAGTGGATATTGGGTCTTCTCCCCTACTCTTAGCAATCCAAGTTTATTTCAAACAACAATTTCATTTACTAATCATTCCTACATCTAGTCAATCCATTATGGCAGTGATTTAGAATATAAAAGACAATGAAGTAATCCCAAATGACATTACGTGATAGTTACCATAATTCTTTTGCAAGGTCATGTGGAATCCCTGTCTTCGACCTACCTTAGTTCATCTTAGGGGTTCAATATGATCACTCCAAGTGAATATAATCCCTATCCACCCCTCCAAACAAATTTTGTGGCCCAGGATGAGAGAGTTGACAACTATACCAGCTTGTTGTGCATAAGGTAAACTTCCTATTGACCATCTACCTAAGGTGTTCCAACCATTTGTAATCTTAGACACCAACACTATATCATGTTATGCCACATCAATGCTAGAGGGTATGTTGAGTTTGTTACCTACATTAAACTTCATTAGAAATTATTTTCCTATAGTCCATCAAACAACTAAGCATGGAAGGTGGTCCATCATATGCATACTGTTGGCCTTATGGCCGACATGCTATTGGTGGAAACCATCCAACCCTCTAGCGTACTCTAGAATTCCATCGCCAACATGTTGTTGGATACAAGGCCCACATGCTCTTGGCGTAATCTACCTAGACTTCTAATGTAACATGGGTTATGCATCGTCAACATGTCGCTCCAACTCTAAGGCCCACATGCTCTTGGCATAATCTATCCCACTATCCAAGAGGTACAACTAACAATTCGTCAACATAGTATGCTCCTTGACTCCTATCAATCTCAAGCATGGATAAACTTATCTCTGAGTGGGTCATAGAAATTTTTCATCGATGATAAACTCAAATGGATAGGAATAGCCTATGCATTAAAGGATTACCACCTCTACCTATGCCCTCATAGGGTGCTACTCCATCCGTTGTTGTAAAAGTTAGCACCTGCACTCGAATTAGCACTATAACTAGAGGAGAGGTTCCTAATTAGGAGTAAGTAGATTCTAAACCCAACCGCCTGAAAAGTTCAACTACACATTCTAGTGTTATGATACATTAGGGGTTCAAGATTCATTCATTCCCAAATTGCTATGGTTGTTACTCAACCAAAATGAAGTAACCATTCACACCTAGCAAAAGTCGATAAGATAGTTAGCTTGCCACACATTCAGTGATGGTTTGTTACTACCATTTTTCCAAGTTCAAAAGGTATTGCAATTATTTTAAGTTTAATTACAACCATGAATGGACTCCAAAAGGTGTATATGGATGGAGAATTACTCTCTCCTAAACTCTTTCCAATTGGATTTGGGAAGAACTAGCCTTTTCTCTATTGGCAGCCTACGATCCCCACTGCTTCCCAACCCATAAAGGTAGTGTTAAATTTTTGTGTACCATTTTGGCCTAAAATCTATCCATGAGGAAAAATATTTTTTTGCTACGTTCAATGCTAAAGAGGAGATGAAAAGGGAAGAAGGTTTGGTTTTTTTCTCCACTCACGTAGCATGGATTCTAGGGTTTTCATTGTTAGATGTTGAAAAGATCCTCCTCTCTTCAAAGCATGGAGAATGCAACTGATTACCCCTACAAAGAGTACATTGCAGACCTTCACCACACGTTGCAGGGAATTTTTCAAAAAATGAGATGTGTGCATGAGGGATCCATCAAATGATGAAGCAAGGTATGCATATAACTCTCTTTATCCTTGCAAATAAACACATTCATTTACTCAAGTATGTTGCATGAAAAATATCGGTACATGTTCATTTGAAGATAAAAGCTGCCAGTTTGTGTGTGTGTGTCATCAAAGTAAAGAGTTTCATTATAGAACATAGCTGAGAAGGTATATTTCTCAGAAGCCTACATTTGACCTTAACAAAGACTAGAGTTTATTGTAGTTGAAGTATAAAGGTTTGTGTTATTGATTAGAAGTTTGTAAAGGAAAAGTGGTTGAATGTGATAATGTGAAAGAACATAAATACTTGAGAAGTTTAGATGTGGTGGATATTGTTGTTGGTACTTTATGCATTTGTCTTGTTCCTCAATATTCATGAGATGAAGGAACAAAATCGCAATAACCTTAGTATTTTGGTTGAAAGTTCGACTGTTTTCCTTTCAAATTTTTGTGAGTTATGTCGGTTTTGTGGAAAAATTGGCGAGAACTCCTTAACTCAGAGCATTGAAGAGCCTCTCTTGAATGACATCCCAGAGACTTCTAAAACCTCAAGCCAAAAGTCATTCCTTATGCAACAACAAGACTTTTCATTTTGTCTTTACATATTGACATGATACAATAAGTTATGAGGTGTAGGGATTTAAAGATTCGGTGATTGAATATTTCTTTCATAAAGTGTTAAGGGTACTATATTATCTTCACAATTAGTTGATAAGAAATGTCAAAGTAGAAAACATCTAGTTGATGCAAAATACGACAGCTATAGTTCATGAAATTTGGATTTTCTACATTTGACAACAATGATACACAATGATCTGCTCAATAATTTGTGGGAACATGCTATTGGATGGTTCTAGAGGTTAAAGAGAAATGCTATAGTTGTGACACATGCATTGGAGTTGACTTAAGGGCATGATTCACTTGATAAGTATTATCCTACACAGGTTGTATAGACACCCTTACAATGACTAAATGGAGAGAATAATAATGAAAGGCACATCCTTACAACATGCCTAAGATGGAGCATGTTAAGTTTAAGGACCACAAATTGATGGTATTGTAGGTACAAAAGGATGATGCATCAAAGGTTCATGATTGTGGGCATGCATTGGAGAAATGGATAGTCTTTTGGATTATCCAACTCAACACATTGTAGTACAAATGGCAGCCTCTAAATAAATATCACAGAGAGTGGAATTGTTCAAAATACTTATAAGAGGATAGTTTCAAGGTAAAAGACAAGCACAATAGGCAAGTCTTATGAGGTTTCAAAATCCAAAGAAAGGCAGTCCTATGAAGGAAAAGAAAGGTTTGTGTTTTCAATTTTTTTATTTGGATGACACATAAGAAAGTATATGAATCAACTGTGAGTGTCAATGACAATCAACTTTTAGTAAAAAGGGTCTTTGGAAGACTATGTACAGGTAATGGCTTTAATAACTTACCTTATGGAGTGTAAAGGGAACAATGATCCACATCTCATAATTATGCCCAATGCAGTCATGGAGAACCTAGTCATAGAGTAGTGGACTGCCCATCCCAATAGATGTATCTAAGTGGCTCTATTGTGTCCTCTTTGAATTCGAATTATAAACTTTTCACCAATTCTCTAGATGCATGGCTTTCAAGGACATGCATAAGGATGAAATGATTAGAGAAAAGGAGATAGATTACAACCATTTACGCATCATTTGCAGGACAATGCTTCAACATGTTTCAACTATACTGGAAGTTTTGTTGGTTGTAGCTCTCTAGATAGTTGTTTTACATACAAAGTACACAATGTTTATATTAAGGAACAAAGAAAGGATACTGTAAAATTTGTGAAGAAGGAATAAGGACAAGTAAGGTAGATTTTGAGTATAAATTTGTTAATTGTTTGAAGAATGAGAGAATTGATGGTGGGCGATTAGTAAAGATGGAGAAGAATAACTTAAACCTACTCGGTTTTCTGCTATTGTCATCAAGCAATGAGGATGGCATATGCTACATTGAAACAGTGAACCTTGATGGTGAGACAATCAAGAAGGATAATAAACAAAAAATCATATGACAAACCAAGAAGGGTGTCATAACCCAAAGAAAGAATGATATTTTAAAGATGTATACATGTATCTTCCAATTTTGTTATAAAGGACACACATTTAAAAAAAAACATATATATATATATGTCATATTTTGTCATATTGACTAAATGGATAGTATGATCGATTTGATTCTGTATTCACCAATAAGTCATATTGTGAATTGGTTAAGCATTCTTTAAACATGCGTAAACAAAACTAACTAAAAAAGGGCACATGACACACCTCTTGGGCAAGCGACATGTCCTGGGAAAAGAGCACAATGGTTCGGCCCATTGAAAAAGAAGAGAGAAATGAAGTCTAGTGTCAAATGAAGGATTTAAGGCAGACATAATCATGGCATAGGTGAGATTACTCACTTAACTTTAATGTCTAATTTTCCTCAATCTTACATAACAATGTTGCACAAACCTTTGTATGCCCAGGCTCTAGTTGATCTGTGTATTATTAAACATAATCTATAGTCTTTATTCATTGAAATGCATAAGTCACCTCTAATGTGTTTTGAAACCTTTCCTTCTTGAGATATCAAATCTGGAAATAGACTCATTACATACTGGTAATTGACATTGGATTTAGGCAGACTGTGTAGTCCTTGAATGATTATAGGCAATAATGGTTTACCTTCTATAGATATGGTTCTAATGATGATTGGTCTACATCTATATTTGATTGATGACTGATTTTGTAAATTACATCTGTATCGAGCTAATGCTTGATTAGTAGGCTATATTGAACTACATCTTGGATTGAAAGATTATGATGAAAATATAGACATGAATATTGCTTAATTTATTTTTGTATTATGATGTACCTACATGCTAGGACTCAATGAACTGTATGCTCATATTGAATACTTGTATTGCATAATATGTGTAAATGCAAATGAAGTACTAATGACTGCATATGTGGTGATTGCATATAAATTGTCTAAATTGTGCATGTAATCCTGCCAAGAGAGGTGAATTATGACTTAAGTGGTTTTTCTAAAACCCCACCCAAGTTTCTGTCCCACATGCCCGAGGCAAGGGTTGGGTCATGGAGGGGTGGGGGTCCCACCTAGGCTTCTGCCCCACAGGCCCGAGAAAAGGGTTGGGCAATAAGAGGTGGTAGGCCTTAGGATACTTAAGGATTCCATGATTCCCCTCCTCTGATGAGCTGATTAACTCTTCTTATGTTTTCAATCTGCAAGTATGATTATGTCTAATTTTTGGATACTAGATATTAAAGCTAACATATAGGAATGTGGGCATGTATGCATATGGTGATGCAGGTATTATTTCAAGATTACCCTTTTGCAGAGGACCCTTGGGGTGGGAGTAGAGTTTCAGATCCTTTATCATCCAGCCACCTTAGAATAGGTAGGTAAGGGACATCACAGAGGTATCAAAGCATCTTTCCTACCATCTCATAGGAAATTATGCAAACCTACCACCAAAGAAACACTAAGAACAAAAACCTAGGAAATGACCTCATGGGTAATCCATTAAGAGATGAACTTAGGGCCTTCATGGAGAATAATGACAAGAAAACACAAGCCTTAATAGAATAGAATGAGAAAACTAGCCAAGCTCTACTTCAAGCCCTCCGAAACCTAAGTAAAAATCATGCAAAAGAGGAAAACTCTAACCACTTTGAGAACAACCATGCCACACCTTCACGGGACACAAGTTCTAGACCCACCCGACCCCCTTTCTTTCCAAATGAAGAACCCATAAAAGAAAGGAATGTCAATAGTTCGGCCATAGAGAGTGTTGATGAGATCGTTGTAGCCTATTATAGGTTAGAACCTGAAATGAGTGAGCTTGTGCCATTTAAGGACTATTGTGAATCCAAATAAAGAGACATCCATAGAAAGGAGAGAAATGACTCAACTGATAGAGAACTCAAGAATAATATCATAAAATTAACCATCCCCAACTTTGATGGAGAAGGAAAGACCACCGCCCGATCATGGGTTCAAAAATTAGATACCTATTTATCCTTAAGCTCAATGACAAAAGAAAATTCCATCAAGTTTGTCATTCTACACCTAACTGAGATGGCCCATGATTGGTGGCATCACAGTCTCATAACCCAAGGCCATCAACAAGTTACCGCCTACGAGGACTTTACCCAAAGATTGATAAAAAGATTTGACCAAAGGCACTCAGAATGGTACTTTAGGGAACTCACACAATTAAGGCAACAAGGCACTATAGAAAATTACGCCACCGAGTTTCATAAGTTAGCACTCATGGTCCCTGAAATTTCCCAAGAGAGACTCACATATTTGTTCATAGAGGGCCTAAGGGGATCAGTTAGAAGCATGGTGGGTGCATTAGAACTCACCCGCCTAGATGAAGCTATCCAATAGGCCATGGAATATGAAGAAAATTGGCCAAGAGACAAGCCCAAGAAATTTACCTCATCATCCAAGCCTCTTCATAGAGAAGAAAGAGACAAGAAAGGGGAAACAATTAGAACATGCCCTTGGTGCAAGGAAAAGAGGGACAAAGATCATTGGTGTAAGAAAATGGAAGAGATGAAGAGGAAGGGATTGTGTTTTAGATGCCAAGAACCATGGGGAAAAGACCATAGATGTAGTGGCAAATCCCACCAACTTGAAGCACACCCACATGATGAATATCCCAACAAGAAGGCCAAAATTGAAGGTGGGAATCAAGCAATTTTAGCCACCTTGGTGATATCCTGACAAAAGGTTATTACCCTTGTAGATAGTGGGGCATCCCATAACTTCATCGACCAAAGAATAGTAACCCAAAGGAAGCTAAGAACCATCAATTTT
Organism: Sequoia sempervirens; assembly: GCA_007258455.2. Lineage (NCBI taxonomy): Eukaryota > Viridiplantae > Streptophyta > Pinopsida > Cupressales > Cupressaceae > Sequoia > Sequoia sempervirens. Next base: position 296,190,457 of record VDFB02075321.1, on the reverse strand, counting down.
GAAGGATTTGAGGTAGCAACAACCATAGGTGCTAGGGCACAATGTACAACAATAGTGCCCCAATTGGAAATTTTCCTAGGGAATCACCTCATCATAGAAGAATTCTATGTGGTCCCCCTAGATGCTGACATTATCTTGGGAACCCCATGGATTTACTCCTTAGGTTGCTTTATGTTTGATCTTCCCAACCAAACCATCTGTTTCCAATACAAAGGGCAAGAAGTCACTCTAAAGGGTCTACCCAACGAGTTCCCAAAAGTAGTCTCATGTAAAAGAATGGAGAGGATTTTTAGGTGAGGGAAAGGAGAATGGGCCGCCAAATGTATGATACTCACAAAATCACCACATATGGGAAAGCCATCCACATTGACATCTAACCTATTACCAAAAAATATAGGAAGGTTTTCAAAGAAATTCCACTAGGGTTGCCACCTAAAAGAGGATTTGAACATACCATAGAATTGGAAGAAGGGAAAAAACCGGTCATAACCACTCCATACCATCATCCCCATACGTACAAAGAGGAGATAGAAACAACCATTAAGGAACTACTAGAGATGGGGCATATTCAACCCAACTCTAGTCCTTTTGCAACATCTGTGGTCCTTGTTAAAAAGAAAGATGGCACTTTCAGAATGTGCATAGATTATCGAGCTCTAAACAAAAAGACCATCAAGAACCGCTACCCCATTCCCCATATTGATGAACTCCATGGGGCAAGCTTCTTTTCCAAAATTGATCTTCGGTCGGGATATCACCAAAGAAGAATGAGGGAAGAAGATGTGCCTAAAATAGCCTTCCGATGCCACTATGGGAATTTTGAGTTCCTAATCATGCCTTTTGGGCTCACCAATGCCCCAAATACTTTTCAATCATGTATTAACCACACTTTCCACAAGAAAATTAGAAGGTTCCTCCTAATCTTCTTCGATGACATTCTTATATACAATAAAACATGGGAAGAGCACCTTCAACACATTGACGAGACCCTCAAAATTTTAGAGCAAGAATCATTGTACACCAAAGCATCAAAATGTGAATTTGGCATGGAGGAGATATTATACTTAGGCCATAAAATCAATGCCCAAGGGGTGAGTGTGGATGAAGAGAAAATAGCCGCCATCAAGGAGTGGCCTAAACCCAAAACCCTCACACAACTATGGGGCTTTGTGGGATTACGTAGTTATCATAGGCGCTTTGTAAAGGGATTCTTCAAGATTGTAGCACCCCTCATAGACCTAACCAAGAAAGGGGCCTTCTCACGGAATGAAGTAGCCCAACAAGCCTTCAAGAGACTAAAATATGCCATGAGCTCATGTCCAGTTTTGGCCATCCCCGATTGCACCTTACCCTTTGAACTATAATGCGATGTATCGAGAGAAGGGATCGACACAGTTCTAATGCAAAATAAGCACCCTATAGCTTTTGAAAGTCGCAAGCTTACTCAAGTAGAAAGGAACTACCACATTTATGATAAAGAGATGTTGGCTATAATGCATGCCTTGGCAAAATTCTGCCAATATTTGGTTTGCACAAAGTTCCATGTGAAAACTGATCATAATAGCCTAAGATACTTCATGCATCAGAAGGACTTGAACAATCGTCAGCAAAAATGGGTTAGTCATATACAAGCCTATGAATTTGATATCGAGTATTTAAAAGGGACCAACAATGTGGTAGCAAATGCCCTTTCTAGACAACCTTGCTTGAAAACTATAACGAGTATAGCTACGAATTGGAAATATGACATTATTTTAGAAAATGCCAAAGATCCCCAAGCCAATGAAATCTTGGAGGGACATCACCCCAATGGAGAATACAAGGTAATAGAGGAAATCATCTTATATAAGGGTATAATCTTTCTAGTACCCAATTCTAAGGTAAAATGGAAGGTTCTTAAAGAATATCAAGATAACCCACTAGCTGGGCACCAAGGGTACTACAAAACATATAAACAAGTGAGGGAGAAGTACTCATGGAAAGGGCTCAAGAAGGAAGTGTTAAAATATGTGCAAGAGTGTATGATTTTCCAAAGGAATAAGACTGAACAAAGCCAACTAGTGGGACTCTTGCAATCCTTACCCATTCCCAATCAGAAGTGAAAGAGTATCTCTATGGAATTTATTACTGGATTGCCCAAAACTCAAGGGAAAGATTGCATATACGTGGTGGTCGATAAGCTCACCAAATATGCTCATTTCTTTGCCATATCCATGGATTATAAGGCACCCCAGGTAGCATAAGCATTTTTCGAAGAGATCTTTAGGCTCCATGGCCTCCCAAGAAATATTGTCAGTGATCAGGATAGCTAGTTCATGAGCCAATTTTGGAAAGAACTATTTCAATTATCAGGGACAACTCCTACACCAAGCACTAGTTATCATCCCCAGACAAATGATCAAACCAAAATTGTCAATAAATGGATAGAAGGATACTTAAGAAATTATGTCACTGGTCAACAGAGTGCATGGGTCAAATGGTTACATCTAGGGGAATATTGCTACAATACAACACACCACATGTCCATCCAAATGAGCCCCTTCAAAGCATTATATGGATATGAACCCACCTCTTTTGGGAACTTGATTACCCAAGAAAGCCAAGTACCTCGAGCTAAAGAATTTATGCAAGAGAGCATGGACATCCTGAACACCTTGAAGGACAATTTGCACCAATCCCAGAACCAACAAAATATGTACGTAGATCGAAATCGTGTTGAAAGAACTTTCGAAGTGGGAGATCTAATATTTCTTCGGTTACAACCATATAAGCAATCATCCCTAAAATATAATGGAACAGAGAAGATAAGACCCTAGTTTTACGAGCCCTATAAGATTATACAAAGGATTGGGGAAGTGGCCTATGAACTAGAGCTGCCCAAGGATAGCTGCATCCATAATGTTTTCCATGTATCTAAATTAAAGAAAGTATTGGGCCAACAAGTGGTCCCTTGTGTCAAATTACCCCCAATGGATGATGAGGGTAAGTTGATCCTTGAGCTTGAAGCGGTCCTCAATATGAGGGAGAAGAGATAAGGAATAAAACTATCCCAGAGTTCTTGATCAAGTGGAAGAACCTACCTAAAGAAGATGCTACATGGGAGAATGAGGAGATCTTCAACCACCCAAACCTCAAGTTGCTTGTGGGAAAGCAATTTCAGAGGGGAGGACTATCATAACCCAAAGAAAGAATGATTTTCTTAAGATGTATACATGTATCTTCCAATTTTGTTATAAAAGACACACATTAAAATAAAAATAAATAAATAAATATATATATATATAAGTCGTATTTTATCATATTGACTAAATGGATAGTATGATTGATTTGATTCTTTATTCACCAATAAATCATATTGTGAATCGGTTAAGCATTCCTTAAACATGCCTTAACAAAACTAACTAGAAAAGGGCATAAGACACACCTCCTGGGCAAGTGACGTGTCTTGGAAAAGAACACAATGGTTTGACCCATTGAAATAAGAAGAGAGAAATGAAGTCTAGTGTCGAATGAAGGATTGAAGGCAAACAAAATCGAGACACAGGTGAGACTACTCACTTAACTTTAATATTTAATTTTCCTCGATTTGACATAACAATGCTACACGAACGTTTGTATGCCTAGGCTCTAGCCGATCTGTGTATTATTAAAAATAATCTGTAGTCTTTATTTATTGAAATGCATAAGTTGCCTCTAATGTGTTTTGAAACCCTTCCTTCTTGAGATATCAAATCTGGAAATAGATTCATTGTACTGGTAATCGACATTGGATTTAGGCAGACTGTGTAGTCCTTGAATGACCATAGGCAATAATGGTTTACCTTCTATAGATATGGTTCTAATGATGATTGGTCTACATCTATATTTGATTGATGTCTGATTTTGTAAATTACATCTGTATCAAGCTAGTGTTGGCTCAGTAAGCTGTATTGAACTACATCCTGGATCGAAAGATTATGATGAAAATATAGACATGAATATTGCTTAATTTATTTCTACATTCTAATGTGCCTGCATGCTAGGACTATATGAACTATATGCTCATTTTGAATACTTTTATTGCATAATATGTGTAAATGCAAATGAAGTACTAATGACTGCATATGTGGTGATTGCATATAAATTGTTTGAATTATGGATGTAATCCTACCAGGAGAGGTGAATCATGACTTAAGTGGTTTGTCTAAAAACCCACCAAGGTTTCCGCCCCATAGGCCTGAGGAAAGGGTTGGGTAATGGAGGGGTGGGGGTCCCACCTAGGCTTCTACCCTATAGGCCCGAGACAAGGGTTGGGAAATAGGAGGTGGTAGGCTACTTAAGAATTTTATGATTCCCCTCCTCTGATGGGTTGATTAACTCTTCTTATGTTTTCAATCTGCAAATATGATTATGTCTAATTTCTGGATACTAGATATTAAAGCTAACATATAGGAATGTGGACATGTATGCATATGGTGATGCAAGTATTATTTCAAGATTACCCTTTTGCAGAGATCCTTGGGGTGGGAGTAGAGTTTTAGATCGTTTATCATCCAACCACCTTAGAACTATCTAGGTAAGGGATATCACAAAGGGAAGTCTATGATGAAGGAGCATAAAACCATGCAAATTGTCAAAGGCATAAATGATAGCTAGAATCCATGCACCTAAAGGCAGTTTCTAGTGATATTGATGGACTATGAAGGAAAAGATAAAGACACAATATCAAATTCACAAGGAACATGTCTTATGAAAACCACGAGAACAAGTGATTCTTGCATGACAGTGATGTTCATTATTGGAAAGGTTTTTTTTTGTGTCTTCATGACCTAGACCTAGACAACAATTTGCAAAATAATGCGTCCATGGAGATTATAATGGAAGAATATCATAATCTAGCAAAGATATTAGAGTATGAAAAAACAAACACTATAGGTTTGGTTGTAGTAGTACAAAAGCTTCCAGATGAAAAATTGTATTTGTAGGTGGCATGTTTCACTAAGTCAAAAATATGTTCAAAGACCATCCTATATACATGGGAAAAATAAGGCATATTAATGGAAAATATTCATGAAATAATTCAAGAACACAGTGTAGTACTCATTATTATAAAGGGTAGGTTTGAAGGAAGGAATTCCATAAGGCCTATTTATAACTAGTGGAAAAAATGCAATTCTTGTGACCATTGAGACCATCAATAGAGGATAGTGACTATTAAAAAGTGGTCATGCACATAAAGGGCAATGAAAAATGGTAGTAGTTCAATGATGGATAGTCATACTCAATAAGGCATGAACACTAAGATAGAGGTGCAAGACAAAGAAAAGAATGATCAAGTGGCAAGTAAGTTTAGTAACAAATGACTACACACATGGTGGAAAGATAGATTCCTACAATAAGGAGTGATGTGAAAAAGAGAGTTACATTGGAGTTCAATGACTATGAAGGATATATTCAATATTCATCGTCTTGACCTTCAGGCTGTGGATACATCTTTTAGTTTTAATTTCCCACCCAAGGTCAACGTTAACATTGATAGTAATGAAACAAAGTTCAGAAAGAAGGTTGGGCATTCAATAGAAGAAAATAAGGATGAAAATGGTCCAAGTGAGAAAAGGAAGCTGACAAGTTCAAGAACATAATTCAAGAATTTCTCTGTATGGTGACCTATAAACATGCTATGTGCAAGTTGTTTAACCATGTAGCAGTGGCGGTGATATGGAGTTAGATTTTGATCCAGATGATTGGATGAATAGTGTAGTTCCTGCTGATAGTGTTTTTAAGGCTACTGTAGCAACAACTAGTCTTATTTCTAAAAGCAAAGTAAGCTCATTTTCATCGAGAGCATCTGACCCTCTATCCCCAAAAGTGTGGTTACTAGTAAAGCTTTAGATTTTAACAAAGGAATGAGAATTGAAGAGTGTTGGATGAAGAATTGGTTCTTTGTGCAACTTTTATAGGGATAATAAGAAGAATACTTCCATTTGGTGCTTTTGTTGATTTTGGAGCTTCCATGGATGAATTGGTGCATATATTAATGCTTAACTTGTTAGCTTTGTTAGAGACATAAATGATGTTGTTTCAATTGGGCAAGAAGTGTCTGTTATGATAGTAGAATCGAACCTACAAACATGTCATGTTGCTTTATCAAATAAAAGTAGTGATGATCCAAACAGGCCAAGACAAGTGCAAGCTTCTAATCCTAATTCTAAAGAAGGAAATGTATGGGAAATGACAAGGAACTCATCATGATGACAATTGGTCAAATTTACTATTCTTTAAGGGTTACTTTGATCTTTCATTGTCACTATATGCAAAGAAAAATGGGAGTATGGAAACCCTGTGACAAACCTTTTAAAGGTTTGTCTTAGAAGAACCTTCACATCTCACAAATTTATAGAGGTTTATATGTGAATTAACTTTGTAAGAATAGGGGTAGTCTATCCATTATAGAAGATAGACACCATAGTTTTAAAGAGCATAATCATAAGATAGTCATAAAGAATGGTGTACAATCCAAATAGGTAGTAAGGTATCTTCAACCAATACAAGTTTCAAGGGTGAATGAGTTGTGTCTTGTGTCAATAAGTAACAAACCTTGTTGACAGTCAGTTGGGACATATGTTGAGAGATTGGAAAGACTAGTACAAGGTTTAAAACCTATGCAATGTTCATTTTCTCATGGCATCAAGAGTTGTGACTGGTTATGGTGGCTTCTTTTTCCTAAAGTGAATACTATATAAGGTTGTTTAAAAGAACATGTTAAGATTTGAAGAAATATTATGATATGTAACAGTATTCTGCTACAGTGAAGAAGGTTCTGCACAATGACAAGAGATAAGTCAAATATATGATCAATTTATCACAGTATATGTTGTCGTAAAATGCAAAGGTAAAAAAGGCTTCATAAATGAGACGTGCTATTTTCTTGACCTAGAAGATATCCCACACCCTTAAGGAATCTACTCACTTTCAAACCTATTTTCACATGTCCTATTAGTAAGTTTGAAGAAGTCTCCAACGGTTGGAAGTTAAATGAGTAATCATAATCTCTTTCCATGCATTTATGATTAGTTGGAGGATATTTAGGGGTAGTTTGGTGAGCTGCAAAATAGATGGAGGGAATATGGGGTAGTTTTGACTCAGTTTGAAGCATTTCCATGCATCTAGGAGTTGTTTAAGGAGTCTTGGATGAAAGATAGGGCCAATTGCAGAAGTTTTCTTCATTTAAACACCTTTTTGGAGCATTTTAAGGGACTTGAATGTATGGGCAACTATTTTTGATGCCTGAGGTAGTTTGACCCAACCAACCAAAGAAAACACATGTCATTCACTTACAAGCACATGTTCCTATTATCTAGCAAGTTGTTGAGGAAATTATAAGCATGCCTAAGGGTATTTTTTCTCTAGTTCTTTCTCTCTTAGCTTTGCATTATAACTTATTTTCAGAGTTCTTTCAAGCTGGAGCAATAATGTAACTCATTTTCAGACTTGTATATAACTATATGTAACACTTTTTTATCAATAAAAAACAAGTATTTTTCCTTTTGTTATATGTATTTTGTGTGCAAATACAAATGATTGATATATTTTCTGTGATTTTATATAAGTCCTCAATTTATGTCTCATTTCCTTCAACACCTTTTTGTAGAGATATACATATTTTATGTAGGTCATTGGTTATGACAATAGTTTGAGTGACTTCTAACTGTGAAAATATTTGTTTTTTCCTTTCTAGGATTGAGAAAACTTCATCTTTCCTATGAAATACTGATGTATAAGCATGTAGAAACTTGAGTTGTGCATGAAACAACTTGTTCATTTGGTCATATTATAAGTCCAAACAACAATGTAGGTGTGAAATCATTTAGGTGTTGCAGAAACTTAAAATTGTCTTGATCAATATTGCACATTTGAATTTGATTACTTATACCATTTCGTCTTGAATCACCTCTTTTCGACTGTTTAATTAAATAATTTTCATTGTTTAATTAAATTTACCATTTTCTCCTATTAATCAAATAATCAATGTTATTTGGCTAATTCATCCCCTTTCATACTAATTTTTGAATCCTATTTAATTAGATAATACAAATTATTTAATTAAATTTCTTGTGTCTTCTCATTAAATTAAATAATCTTAATTATTTAGTTGAATGTCATTAATATCCCCCTTTTATTAAATAAGTTAATTGTTTAATGAAATTCTTAATTTCCTCCATCATGCACAATTAAGTAATTTCTTAAATTACTTAATTAGCTAATTTCTCTCATCCTTCCACTTACAAGGGAATATTCCTTTGTAACCAACTCTCTCCAATGGGAAATATGTTGTAACAACTTCTTAATTTTTAGGAAGTGTGCTTCTTCTAATCAATGAGAGCCATTGATTAAAATCCTTGATCCATGCCATCTCCTCTCATTGCTTTTCATCCATTGATTGATCAAATCAATCTTGACCATTGATTCAAGTATTTCTCCTATAAATAGTTCTCATTTCTATAAGAAAAGGATCCACTTTCATTTTGAGTAACTAGACTATATTGAATTTTAGAGCATTCTCCATTAGCATTTCAACATTAGCTCATCCATTTTAGCTTAGCTTTGCATCCATTTTAGCTAATCTTTCATCCATTTTCATCAATCTTCATTAATGGAATCCATTTGAAAGCTTGTTTCAACTAAGGGGTTGGAAAAGGGTTGACATTCCACATCAATGTAGCACCAATCCCCCAATGGGATGAGGTTTGAGGCATTAGATTAGTTTCCATTATGCATTTCTTGTTTGTTTATATTTAATGGCTTCTTTGTTTGATGTTTTCAAGAATTTCATTGGGAGCTTGACTTAACTAGTTAGATGTTGGCTTATTTCATGTGGATCTAGCGGTTTAGCTTAGGTTATGATCATGCTCACAGGTGCATCACCTTATTAGTCTTAGGCTTCATTTTCATGTTTCCTTTCACCCTTTTCTCAGCGTGCAACAGTAGGATAAGTTAATTAGGTGAAGTCTCAAAGGGAACCAAACCTCTTTGGAGGTTAATCTCCACCATTTGAGCCCACACTCAGGGAGATCATCCCATGTTCCATAAGGTGGTTGAGTGATTTTTTCATCTAACCAAGGGTGTGCACTTTAGTGGCAACATGTAGATAAATTTATTTCTTTGCAAGGTATAATTTTGTATATAACAAATTTCTCATTTTAAGACAATATTTATCCATTTTCATTAATATTGACGATCTTGTCAGTGAACACATCTTTACCTAAGGTGTTGTCTAGTTATATGAACCTTATCTCACCATTCCTTGGTTTTCATTATGTTTGTTTCTTCCTTACTATAGGTTATACTAAGTTGAATTGTTTAACAAAAAAAATTATCATATCCATTTCCATTATACTTGAAATTCATTAAATAACTCTACTTATTCCAATAGATCAACACATGACATAATTTCAATAGAAATTTGTTGTTATTTTATGAGAATAATCATTTTTAGTACCACTTAAAATAGAGTAAGATGAATAAATTAGAAGGCAATTTAAGAAAATTTGAATACTAAATAGCCTCCATAGCAACAAAAATAGGTCTATGCTCCTTAATCACATTACGTAAGTTGTTTCCAAGATTTCTAAGGCCTTTCCATCAAACCCATTTTGACATGCACAACTACAATGTCATTTCTAGAGGCATTTTGTCAAACAATTCACTTGTCTTGTCTATGCTTCTTAGTTGTGATTAGAATTACCTACATGGAGAGGGGAGGGAGAGAAACGGTAGTTGTTATGTTATTGATTGAATGTTGAAGGATTAACTTTAGGTATAGAGCCAAGATCTATACTTCTAACCAATGACCTAAACAAAGTGCAATCATTACTAGGTGAGTCCTTTGAACCAGATAAAATATTATCATAAAAAGAAGTAATAAACCTGTTATAATGGTGTCCAATTTGTTTTTCTAGTAATCACCTTACTAAACACCCTCATTAGGACCATTTATCCATATAATTTTGTTCTACAATGTACTAACAACCATTAAAAAAGTGAACAAATTCTAGTGGGTGCCTAGGGTTTAGCTAGGCAACATGCATTAATATATGTTATGAATAAGAGTGATTAAATGAGAAGAAGCAATTATTGACTATCAAACTATGGAAAAATTTGCATAACTTAAGAAAGATATGAATTTAGGGAAGAAGAACTTAGAATATGTTGTCCCATAACTCAAGTGTCTGTATTGATGATTTTTTTGGACTTTAGCTTGTTGATTCCACACATGTTGCTCTATCTTCGTGCCACTACTTGAATCCTCCCTCATGCCTTTCCTTCTTCATTCACCTCTTTTTTCTTGATTGCAATAAACTCCCAAATTATAGATTTTAAGAGGAAAGGGGTCGACTCTCTTGCAAACACGTCATTTCAGTCAAATTTTGCAAAAATCGTGCCTTGCTAAGGGTCGCCATGCTTTCTAAGGGCATGATCACCATGCTTTAGGCCATCCATCATAAATATAGGGTGTCTCCTAGCTATACAAAATAATGGGTAGCATTTAGTCACCATTTTTTGTGTTTTCTTCTTACATGCAATGCCTCTATTCTCCCTCTTTTTCCACACACGATTTCTTTCCTTTATCTTCTTTTTACCTTTTTCATTCAATGGATTTACAAAGGTTTTTTATTTATTTCATTACCTTATGTAACACGTCCCTTCTTTATTTGCATTTATTTATATAAGCATCCTTTTATTATTACCATTACTACTTCCTTAATATTATTTACTCCTAGGTGTTTCTATTTATTTATATTTTTTATTTCATTATTATTTATTATTTATTTACATATGTTTTATTTAATACTATATTTATAAATTTATACATGTTTATTTGTTTAAGTACTATGCATTGAATTTACATCATTGATGCAGTCATGGCTAGAGGGTCTTCAAAGAAAACTATCCAACCATGCAGCAAGAACAACACAACGAAAAAATAACTCAAGGTAAACAAAGCAAAACATAAACAATCTTTATTAACTCAGAGAATTTTCATGTACATATTCACCAACAATATGCCAGCGTTATAGATTCATTGCGTAGGCCTGATTACACAATATAATAAAACCCTATCGCGGACCTATATCCGCTCATAAACCCCTTATAGCAGTGTCTAGGATCTACTCGACACACTACTACCCCCAAATGGTTTAAGACATCAATATATATATCAATCGAAGCTCTGGAATGATCTACGTCGGCCATGGGTAAAGAAAATCAAACAAATAAATGTAACATGGAGAAAATAACCATGTCAGCCACATCATTAATGATTACAAATTTAAATGTAATTTCGTGATGTGAACCCAACAAAAAGATCAGACACAAGCCCAAGAACATAAAAAAATACACTAATAAGATCCACAAATGAAGGGAAAGATCCATAAGGAATCACAATCGCCGATGAAGAACATGCACATGTAGAACATAGGTCGGCTTACTCCAAGGACTTACGTTCGGTGAATGCATAGAATGAGGTGCAAACCCAAAGAGAGATCGCTTATCGGCCAAGGAATGCAAAATGAAGCACAAGAGAGATCCATGAACAACAAAAATGATCTTCAGGCCCGAAAACATGAAACTGCATGCCATAAAGCAAATAATAAGAACAACTTAAATATTTTTTGGGTGATGCAAGATTGCCACGACCCAAGGATGCTCCTACACCAGACACCCCTGGTGAGAAAAGATGTTCCATGAGAGGAACTCATGAACATCTGATAGGAATCGGGGTATGGATCCCATGCTCATTCTTGATCCAAATGTCTTCTTTGTCTGTACTTTTCTTCCGCCTAACCTCCTATCCTTCCTTTGCCAAATCCTTCAATTTCTTCTTCTCTTCATCTCCTTTTTCTTGCCTCATATCTGCACATGGTGGTAGGGGACATTTACCACCACCCACTTTCTTCCGCTCTTTTGATCTATCTCTTTTGCAGGACCCCATCTTATATGCAACCAAAGTCTTCAACTACAAAGCTCTCTCCCTACATCCTTACAGTACCATCTTACTCCAAGATTCATCCACAAGGTTCCTCTTCAATTTCTTGCCATCCTCCACTATAGTCTCTGCAACCTGCATTTCAGCATGACAACTCTTTACAAGACTCAAGTTCCTTACTCCCTCCTCTTTATTCTTCAAGGAAGCCAAAGTAAACTTTCGTCCATCCTTCTCTATGGTAATAAAATTCCTTCTGCAATCATATAGAGCTCCTCTATCAATCTGCCAAGGTCTGCCCAACAACACATGACAAGCACTCATAGACAAAACATCACACAAAACTTCATCTCTGAAAGATCCAATATTAAAGTTCACCAAGAACTGCTCTTTCACCTTCACTACATGATCATCTTGTAACCAACTCATCCTATAAGGACAAGGATGTGGAAACCCCTTCAAACCAAGTTTCTCCACCATCTCCTTCGATACCAAGTTATCAGTACTTCCACTATCCACAATAACCTTACAACACTTACCTCCTGATTTGCACACAATCCAGAAAAGATTCTTCCTTTGTGAAGTTCCAAACTCTTCCCTAGTCTGCCTCATCAAGACTCTCATAAGCATAAGAGATTCTCCTTGCTCTGGTTCTATCTCTTCTAGCACTCTAGTTACCAGCTCTTCATGGGCCATGAAACTCTTTTTGCTAGTTCCTTTACTTGATCCCTCAGGACACTCAAAGGATCAATGTCTAGTTTCTCCACACTTGAAACATTTACCCAAGAATTCCTTTCTTCCATTTCCTCTCCTTTGTGTCCTTTGATATGGTTCTTTACTCCACTTAGATCTTGTTTCTTCTTCACTTGTCTACTTCTCCTTGTTGTTGCTCATCTGCTTCTCTTTCCCTCTAGGGTTATTCTTCTATCTTTTCTTCACTTTATCTTCTGCCTTAAGAGCATATTGAAAGGCATGCTTAATTGTGGAAATCATCAACATACTCATCTCATCCTGAATGTTAAATCTAAGGCCATTTATATACCTTGCCACTTTGTCCCTAGTCATCTTTGGGTGCCCAGATTTGATTTTCATCTTGTAAAATTCTTTGGTGTACGCTTTCACACTCATGTCCTTCTGCTTCAGGTTCTACAACTTCTTGAAAAATTCCAACTCATAGTCTTTTGAAATGAATTTAGCCTTCAACCTTGCAACCTTCTGTCTCCATTGAGTGCTTCTCATTTCACCATTTTCCACTCTGTCCTTCTACAACTCTTTCCACCATAAAGCAGCATGCCCCTTTAACTTGGTTTGTGCTAGTTTAACCCTTAGTGGGTTTGTAATATCCTCAAGCTCAAAATAGTCTTCCAACTCTCCTATCTAATCTATCAAGTCTTCCGGATTCAATGTACCAGAAAAGTTAGAAACCTCCACCCTATGAATTTTACTTACTTGTGCCACTGCTCTCAACAATCTCTCTTCTCTCTCATCAGTCATTCCTTTAGCTTCTTCAGTCTCAAGCTCTTCTACAACCTCTTCATATTCATCTTCCGGTTTAGGATTCCTCCTCAAACCAACTAGGGTGTTCCAGATCTCATTCCTCATCTCATTTCTAAAGTCCCCCATCATCTGCTCTATTCTTCTAGGGTTCATCCTTCTCGGCGAAATCTCTTCCTCTGCCTAGGTGCAATTTTCTCAGCTCGACGATCTGACTACAAGGTTTCAATTGCCTCTCTCTCGGTGATCTATTGAACACCCTTACACCCTAACTCAAATCGACGATCTGTTCGCACAAGGAATGCATCAAGGACTGTAACTCAAATAAGGTTCTCAACTCACTCTAATCTTCAACAACCAACTCCACTCACAAGTCCTTTACAACTACAGGTTGGATCCTCAATCCGCCACCCAACAACAAATCTTCATCAGGACTTTGTAGACTTTGACGATCCCTCACAGAATGAATCTCACTCTGATATGATCTGATGCAGTCATGGCCGAAGGGTCTTCAAAGAAAATTATCCAACCATGTAGCAAGAACAACACAACGGAAAAATAACTCAAGGTAAACAAAGCAAAATAGAAACAATCTTTACTAACTTAGAGAATTTTCATGTACATATTCACACTGGCAATCTCTTCAACTGAAAAGTTAGGTACATTGTTCTTTTGCTACTCCATCAATACAACAACCACATCTTTACCTTTATACAGACTAGGATTGGTTTTTTTCTCTTCTTTAGGTTCATCTCTAAATGCCTGCAAGGCCCTGAAAAAAACCTCAGCACTAGGGTGGCCTTCCTGCCACATATGACCATATATGGCATCCATGATATCAATAGAAGTTTCCCTGTTCTCCAAGTATTTCCAAAATTTATCCTTTGACAACTCCACAGTGATGAACACCTCCATAGCAACATTATAGAATATGAGTCCCTTGTAGGACTCAGTAAGCAATCTTCTTCTACCTTGAAATCGGTCCTCATTTCGAGATATCCAAATCGCCCACAAAATCTTAGTAGAGAGGATATGACAGAATAAAGCACTAGTTTTACTTAACTTGTAATTTTGAAGAAAAAGTATAGTCACATAATTTAAACCTCCATCACACCCCCAAATATTATGAGAAAAGCAAAACATATTCCAGATTTCTTTGGCAAAGATGCAACCAAAGAAAATATGAGACAAAGTTTCAGGTTTCCTACATAACGAACACATATCAAGATCATCTGTGCTATTTTTATAAGGGAGCTTCTGCAAAATCAAAAGCCATCTGAAACAAGCCTTTTTGGCCTCAAGTTCCTTCTGCCAATTCTTCAGAAAGATTCTTTGCCAATGATCCTTGCTCAAGTTTACTTGCCAAACTTTATTCATATGTTTAGAAATATCTACCTAATTAGTAAGCATAGAATAAATATCTTTAACTTTAACATTCATTATTTTGTTGCCATTGTGCCACAAAAAATATTTATAATGGAGGGGTTCATTAATGACTTTAATCGGGAACTTGAGATGGCCACAAGCCTCTCTCAACACCGTGTAAGTTCTCCAGTTACTTTGAGGGATGTTAAACTCAGTGCTAAGGGTATTCCAATCCTTCAAATTACCATTAATTAAGATATCCTTAAAGCAAAGGATTCCTTTAAGCGCCCAACCTTTAGCAGAGCACCCCTGAATAAGGGCCAAGGGCTTCCCTTTACGTCTCAGGTTCCACCAAATAGATCTGTTGGCAAAGATTTCCCTATTATCAGCCTTGGTGAATTGGCAGTTGGATAAGAGCTTCTTAACAATTTCCCAAGCCTTCCATAAGGTTTTAAAAACATTGGACCCTACATGTGACATAGGCACTTCGCAGCTAAGAATATCACTGAAAGGGAGAAGTTTCCAGAATTTGGCATGCTTAGGCACAACATTAGCAATATTGTATCTCACAAGCACCTTCCATGGTTCCTCCCCATCCAAAGCCCCAATCACCCATTTTGAAGCCAAGGTAATAGCTTGGATCCTCAGATCCTTTAGCCCCAACCCACCTCTCGCTCTGGAAATAGTACACCACTCCCATTTGACAAAATGCTTCTTCTTCTTCCCCTTACCATCAGACGACAGAAATTCCCTAATTCTCTTCTGAATAGCATTGATTTGATAGGAACAAAAAAACCAAACAGAAGCCAAATAAATGCTATAAGAAGACAAAAAAAATTGATAGATTTGAAACCTCCCAACAAAAGAGAGGTAATGCTTGTTCCATTTGGTTAATTTATTCTCAATCTTATCTATAATCCAGCACCACATATCTTTCAAGTTGGGCTCAATAGCAAATGGGATACCAAGGTATCTCACAAGTTTATGAGGACCACCCCATTGGATACCATAACTGCACACCCAATCAGGGGGCTTATCTTTCCACCCAAGAAGGTAAGATTTTGTAGGGGAAATTTTTTCCCCTGAAGCAGAGCAAAAAATCTCAAGCTTCTTCATAAGAATTGCAAAATTATCCTCATCTAGCTGTACAAGAATAGAAGTATCATTAGCAAACTGAAGATTGATTAGTTCATTGGAGTCTGACAACCTGATACCTCTTACCCCAGGGGTCAATGATCTATCCCTCAAAATATAATGAAGAGCATCAGAGGCAATGACAAACAGAGTTGGTGCAAGGGGGCATCCTTGCCTGATTGACCTCCCAAGAACAATTTCCTGTGAAAGAACTCCATTAACATCCACTTGAGCAGAAGCATCTTGGAACAGAGTTTTGACCATAGAACAAAACACACTTGGAAAACCAAATGCTTCAAGGATCATAAGGACAAAGTCCCATTCAATTCTTTATATCATGTGCTACCTATGTAGGTTGAAATACCAAAATAGGGCTTGACATGAAGGAAATATCCTATCAGTCCAACCCCTTTCTCCTATTCTCAAACAAACTAAGGACTTTTTGTTCTTCACCTCCTTTCTTTCTTCCATTTTTTTTATTTCAACAAAAAAAACTTCACTTAATATTATTTAGTTGTGTTTATTTATAGAAACATCAAGTTTATAATATTTTGTGTTATTATTTCCTTGTGTGTAGGAAATTTCAAAATCGTGATAGAAATTAGAGTTTTTTACCTCATTTATACATCAACACACTCACTAGATGATAGTACATTGCACTAGCATCATGGGTAGTGAGTTGCTTAAGTCACTCTTCAAGTTCTTCTCTATCTCCTTATGTTCTGAATTCTTTTTTCATTTTTAGTTTATAATCATTCACTTTTATTTACCCCCCACACCACCCCCCTCTCTCTCTCCTTGTCTAGTTTATGGATGGTTTAATTAAGAAGGAAAAAGTATCGACAAAGTCACTTAGTCTTTTGTTAGCGAAATAGTAATTTATAAAACTTAAAAAAAATCTACTTTCTTAGTCTTGTCTACAATGTTCAATGGTGAGTCAAAAACTTAAAACATAACTTAGGTAAACCATCTTTAACACCAAATTAAATGCAATATGGATGTTTATTCTAGAATTAAATGCACTATAGGGAAAGTATTTTTTGGGCTCAAGAAACACTTTTTAACATCAAAATCCAAATTAAGGGTGTTAATATCAATGCATTTTTAGATTCTTGTTCTCAATCTAACCTTACATCTTCTAATTTGATTGGAAATTTTTCTCTAGAAACTTTCCGATACCCAATCCTTATGCTTTGGGTTGAATCAAAGAAGGTTCTAATTTGCATGTGAGTAAAGAATGTGGCTTGAAGTTTATTTTAAATTTCAATTTTTTTTAATGAAGTGGTTGTAGATTTTGTTCCTTTAGATGTATGTGGATTTATGTTTGGCATTATTTTTGGAAAAAATATCACTTAGTCAAAGGTCTAGTAAGAGATTCATGTAATTTTCTTACAAAGAAAAGAAGGAACACTTTGAGATTCTAAATCTTCACGGAGGTAGGATGTTGAGTGGAAGCACCAAGATCATTCACTTAGAGGAGATAGAAAATGTTAATCTATTTCCTTCATGCTCAAGTTTTATGAAATTATTAAATCGCATGTTCTTAGTTAGAAGGATGTATTGTGAGTTATCAACTATTTCATCTACCAAGAGGAGGAAACCTCTTTTTTTGAGTTGGTATGTATCTTTTAGGGACCAACAACATCTATATTAGAGAGGTATGATCTATAAATGAGAGGAAGAACCCTCTTTTTTTGAGTTGGTATGTATATTTTAGGCGCCAACAACATCTATATAATAGAGGTGTGATCTATAAATGGGTCTAATTTTGTTTAGATCCATGGTAAAGTGATGACATCTCAAAGGACAGTTGTGTTGCATGCCCAAATTTGATGTTTGGACATTCACCATATATTATAAAAATTGTTGTACACTTCATTTGTTATTTTTTATATAAAAGATGTAAACTTAAAAGTTTATAAAAGTGTTTTTTATAACTATGTTTAGCCTATGCCCATATGATATGGCTTTAGCCAATGTAGCTTGACTTGAAAAAATTGCCTCGAGTGTAACTTCTTATTTTTTAGTGAATGGATAGGTTATCTATGGTTCTTCAACCACTCCATACACAATGGCACTACCCATTTGGGTCCAAACTATGTTCAAAATAGTGTAACCTACAAAATATTTAATCAAACCCTCTAGAAAAAATATTGGCTTCTTGACTTCATAGTGTTTTATTTGCACAAGATCAAAGCCTAACCTAGTTGATCTGACCCTTCAAAATGTAATGCAATAATAAATATATTTCCTAGAGGCCTCCTATGATCACTAATCTAAAAATACTCAATTTGTCAAGCTACCTATAAATCTTAGGCAAAAATAAATTAAGGCAATATTGTTGATTGAACTTAATCATCTAAATTAATTCACTTCGATACCATGTTAGAATTAATAATGAACTTGCAATAATAATTTTTTAAAAATATTTAATCTCCTTTTCAACCTACCTCTCTACACCATTTACTTTAATTTAGTTATCCGATTTGTATGTCCTCTTTTACCATGAAAATGCAAAATTAGATATATAGATTTTTTTCCTATTTTCTTTAGCTCTCTAAGTACATTCATATGAGTTAAAGATCATACATGTGAAGCGCAATCTTATGAAAAAGGTTGAATAATGTGAGTACTAGTGATGGCTTGTTCATATGGAATGGAGGGGAGGCAACATTAATTAGAGCAAATATGATAATGAAAACCCTGTACGTCAGGATGATTCAAATGTGAGTGTTAGGCTACAACAACATCCAAGAGAAAAAGTTTAATTAATTAACAAGTAGCATATGTTTATCAAAAGGACTATGGGACTTGTAGAGATGAACAATGCATCGGATTTGATGTACCCTGGAATGAAAATCCATTCTATAGAAATTCGGGACTGTGAAGAACAATTATCATGTGGTATTTGTACCCTTGTTGCAGTTACCATTTTATTTTCTATTTTCTTTAGCTCTCTAAGTACATTCATATGATTTAAAGATGTTACAAGTGAAGCACAATCTTATAAAAAAGGTTGAATAATGTGAGTACTAGACTAGTGATGGCTTGTTCATATGGAATGGAGGGGAGGAAGCATTAATTATTGCAAATTAATTAGAGCAAATATGATAATGAAAAGCCTGTACATGAGTCTGAATGATTCAGATGTGAGTACTAGGCTAAGAGAAAAAGTTTAATTAATTGACAAGTAGCATATGTTTATCAAAAGGACGATGGGAGTTGTAGGACTTTGGGATGAAATGAAATATTTTAATAACGTCCACAAGGCCACAGCAGCCTATGGGACCCAAGAACAGCACAAGACCACCACCGAAAAGAGAAGACACTAAACAACCTGAGATCTTCGCTCTAGGTCAGCTCTACGACAGTGAATTTTGATGATGTAATTTGTTGATTTGACCAACCTTTCCTTCTCAAATAGGGTATTTAAGTTATCCACTTCTAAAGTGTCCCCATAAGTGACCTGAATATCTTTATATGCTGAGCACTCCATAACAAAGTGCCACTCTGTCTCTACTAGTCCCATGTCGCAAAAACAACATTCTTTTTTCCCACTCTTCTTTAGGAACCATCCATCTACCCGTTTCACATCTAAGATGATGTGAGCTAGTTCAGAGTTGAGCTATCAACATCTTTGCTCTCCATTTAATATTTGCTCCTATATATGCCCTTTTATCATGATCCCCCTTGGGATTGAATTCTTTGATATAATAGTCTTTTTTTCGCCCTGATTGTTTTGTGCATATAGCATTTTTGAATTTTTGTTTCACATATTTTTTTATTTTTCTTCATTTGTACTTAGACAATCTTGCATATTCACACCCCACTTTTCCATCCATTTTTTGTTTTGTTTCATCCATGTATTCCTTCTTCTATCCAACTTTTCTTTTATAATTAGCTTAGGCCACCGATGGTCCTCTATATTTTGAACCTTTTGTAGGTAACTTAGTAACCGAATCATCGCGAAAGCCTCCATGGGAAAGGTGCCCGTCTCCGTTAGTAAAATCTCATAGGGTATCGTAGTTTTGAGCTTAAGGCTGCTAACAATTTGATGCTTTTGAATTCTTTCCACTTGCCTCCATTTCTGATCTAACATGCTGCTGCCCCAAATTTTGCACCCATATAGACCCACTGGGGTCACAAGTACGCCAAACAACGTTCTCTTGGTTTTCCAATCCCATAATTCAGCATTTCTACATCTGTTTTGTAGAGAGTAAAGTGTTTTCCAGCCTCCTTGGATCCTTTTTGCTCTACAAGTTTCCCAACTGAGCTTATAGTGAAAATCTAGCCCAAGATATCTACAATTTCCAGCGGATTTCCTTCAAAGATAAAGCTAATTTGTTGTTTTTTCCTTCTCAGAGAGAAGATCATAATTTTAGTTTTACTAGTATTCACTTGCATCCCAACTTCCTAACAAAAGGATTCAAGAGCTTTCAAATGTTTTCTTAACTCATGTGTTGTTTTAGCGATTAAAATCAGATCATTGGCATACAAGAGCAATTTTATTACATAATTGGCCAATTGAATACCTTCCCCACCAACTTTGTCTATCCACTCTTCCAACTTGTCAATGTAAAGCCCAAATAGCGTTGGAGAAAGCGGGCAGCCTTGCTTGACTCCAATGTCATTGCCAAAGCACTTAGACATGCCCTCATTAGTTTTGATTTTAGCTCTGACCTGCTCATACAGCCTATGAACAACCGTCCTAAGTGCCTTTGGGACTCCCAGTTCCTCCATTCTATTCCACAACTTGCCCCGTGGCATTGTGTCAAAGAATTTTTTGAAGTCAACAAAGCAGCAAAAGGCCTCCTCCCCTTGAACGTTCCAAATTTTTTCAATAAAAAATCTAAGAGTAATACCATGATCGATAGTGGAATGTTTTGGTCTAAAACCAGCCTGCCCTTCAGCTCTTTTGCCCTCTTTCTCAGCCCAACTACTAATTCTGCGCTCAATCATGCTTCCAAAAAGTTTTCCAAGAAGCAGATTAATCATAATAGTGCGGTAATTTGATGGGTTATTAGTGTCCCCACTTTTGTATAAGGGAACCACAACACTAGTTGTCCACCCTTCCAGAAATCCCTCTTGAATAATCCTATTGAAAAAGCCCTTGATGCAAGGCGCAAGGACCTCAATGCCCCATTTTAAGAATTCTGGTTGCAGCCCATCAATATCTTGTGCTTTTCCCCCAGCCAACCTTTTTATCCCTTGATTGATGTCTTCGATGGTGAAAAGTTCAGTGGCTACCATGATTGTTGGGGGTCTATGTTTATTTTGTTCCCGCTCATACAATAACTTTGCATATTCCAACCATTGAGAGCTTGTGATATTGTTTTCCGTTTGTTTTCTTTTTATCTGTAGCTCCTTCCAGAATTTCTTGGGATTGTTCTTTCCAAGGGCAATCAGCTCCAACCTTCTAGTGCTAACATATTTTTTTTTTTAGTTCTGTATCATCTTTTCGTATTCTTTCTTGTTTTCTGTGGTCCTTCCACCCTCACAAAATTTTCTTTTTGTTAACTTGCACTCTTCATCAAACCATGGGTTTGCTGGGAAAGTAGAAGTAATTGCTTTCTTAGGCCTAGCCCTCTTACACTCATCCAAAGCCTTGTGAACAATAGGGATCAACATGTCCTTGTTTATAGTGTGATGCCCCATGCTGGCTAATTTTCTTTCATACTCCTTGAAAATCCTTTTGAGGGCATTCTTGAAGACTTCCTGATTGTCATGGTTCATGATGATTCTACCTTGCGGAGGCACTTTCTTTTTGCTGATAGGAATCTGCCCCCCTTGATGCATGCTAGTGTGGGCGTCAAGATTTACATATATTGGATTATGGTATGATTTCAGCTCTAAAGGACATTTTCCAATCACTAGTTCCTTTATCTTTGACGTGTAAACATGCGAGGAAATGACATAATCAACCACACTTTTTTCATTGTATGTTTTGCAGGTGATGTTGCCTGAGTTTGGCCATGCCTTCATACCATTGCAAATGACCAAGTTGAATAAACTACATAGCCCCAACAACTCAGCCCCGTAGTGCGTGACATTGCGCTTACTATCTTGCGAATTGCTTTCCCACAGATGCTATCCCTCTTCCTCCAACCATAGTGGATCAACTTTCTCCTTGTCCTTGCTTTTCAAGTTGAGAGCTTGTATGTTTGCAGTCCTTGCGTTAAAATCCCCTATTAGAATAACCTTTCCCATGCCATTATAGATTGAAATGTCTTTTTTTAGTGCAGAAAAAGGATCCTCACGATCTAGGTTCCTTTTCTTGTAAGATTTGGAGCCTTTTGGGGCAAAATAGCAGGCTGCCGCTCTTATGACAGTTTGATTTTCTGTTATTTTAAACCATATATATTGTTTGTTTGGGTCTTCTTTCTCGACTTGAATGCTATTGCACCATATTTCTTTGATTAGGACTGCAACTCCACCATGCCCTTTGCCACTATCTATTATCTCATTCCAAATGGAAGCTTTTTTATATCCTTCAAAGTCTGGAATTTTACAGCCATCGTGCTCATGAGTCTTCGTAAGGATGATGATGTCCTTTCCTTCTGCGATGGGCCCTAAACCAGGTCCTCTTCTCCACAGGTAACCTCTACAATTCCAACTTACCATTGACACCTGATCCTGGGGGCCTCGAGTTCTTACTTTTAGTGAGTAATTCTGTCACTAACTTGAGCTTTCCCATTTTGTAACCAAGCCCATTTTCCTTCGTTCCTTGCTGCCTTTACTTTTTCCCACTCTTTACGCCTTTCTTCTTGTTGGACTGTTGTTAAGTCCTCGTCAAGATATATTTGTGTACCTTTAAGGAACTTCTTGTTCCTTAGCAGCTTGTTCTTATCTTCAATGTTCGCCAAAGTGACCCTTACATGCCTACTCTTTCCATCTTTCACCCATTTTCCAATTCTGTTTGCTTGTTGAATGACACCTGTCCATTGTAACTCGTCCCTAAAAAAATATTTTGCTAGCTCCTTTGTGGTTTCTTTCTCCCCATAGTCCTTTAGCCCTTTAACAATGACATTTACAGCCTTGACATTTCTGTCATTCTCTTCTCTTATTTGCCTTCGAACTTGCTTTTCTATGAGGTCCCTGTGTGTGTCTGAAGGACCTCCCGCTACGTGAGCCCAGCTTTTGGCCTCCTCTAATTGATCCCTCAGCTGGTTTTCTTTTATCTTTACGCTATCCAGAACTGATTGTATCTCTTTTATCTGCGAGTTGCTACTTTCATCTACCTCTCTTGATATGCTTTTGTCTATTGTGCCACTTTGTGCTAAAACTTGTCTTATCGAAATCAATTTTTGCTCTCCATTTGACATGGAGATTTGAAGTTTACTTATTTCGTCTTTAAGAAATTTGTTCTCCCTTGATAATTGCCAATTGGCATCCATGATCTCCTTCATTTTAGCATCTTCAAAGAGCCCCCTTGCCTCTAATGATTGGAGCCTCTTGTTCATGGCCATTAGCTCATTGACGTAAAACTCAGAGGACCACATTAGTGGTGTTGTGGTGGGACTATAAGAATCAAAAGGTTACCCTCACCCCCTTCTCCATTGTCTGCTGAAATTTTTATCTCTTCACATTGGTTCAAGATTGAGACAAGATGGGATGTAGGCTTAGTTTTTTCGTTACCTTCGAATTCCGCTTTTTGAACTTGCTGGATTTCAACAGGGTCTGATAAGCATTTGTGTTCCAGCCTTGGTAGAATTATAGCAAATTTCCCTCTCTTTGCAAACTTTACCTTTCGAGTTTGCCTACACTTTAAAATACCTTTGTACTGTTTTGCATTTACAAACACACAGTCCTTCCCTGCGTTTGACCTATCCAGTGGATAGCCCATCACATAAGCACCCCAAGTGTTAAACAGAGCCGCTGTCGGGGGCTCCATTGGAAGATGTGTTGGGGGATTAAAAAGGATTAGAGTAATCCCTTGGGGTTGTGCACCACCGTTTTGGTTTTCAAAAGTTTCAATACCTACTGTGTTGCCTTCCATTGCCTCATTTACTATTAACTGCTTTGGTATGTTATTAGACTCCGTTGACAAAGTAACCTTGTTTGATTCTCCCAATATGTCGGTCTGTTTTGTTATGCTAATAGTCTCAATTGACCCTGAACCCACACTTGATACCCCAGAGTTTGCCATTCCTTTCCCACTTTCAGATTGTTCAATCATTAGAGGTCTTTATAGTTTGATGCGTGTTTTGGGAAAAGGCAGCCGTTTTGGTTTATAAATGTCTTGGGCTTGATACAACAAATACTTTGATTTGATGCCAGAGGAGAAAAAACAGGGAAAGAAACTGAAAAAGACAGATGTGGGGCACACCTGTTCCCTCTATTGCGTTGATTTTTGAAGAAGCTCTGTCTCCTGCATGGAAAGAAAACTCTGGGCCCACACGGTCACGCCCTTCTGCTCTGCCTTTGATCCTGACGCCCGTTTCTGGAAATCCTTGTCGCTTTTGTTAAAAAATTCCCAAGCTCTTCTCCGTTTCGGAAAAAGCCCTAAAAGCACCTCTGTCGGTGGTGCCAGTTCACCACAGCCGCAACGCCACGACGCTGGATCCTGTTCCCTGGTTCGCTGGTTCCAACGCTGGTTCCTGTTCATTGGTTCGCCGGTTCGCTGGTTACTATTAAAACCATCTCCCCGGTCACGTTTACTCTCCCCGGATTTTAGAGGGCTCTAAACCGTCTCCTTTTATTTAATTTGTGCCTGTTTTTTTGGAAAGCCCATTCAAGCACAAGTGGCTATAGAAATTACGAACGGTGAAGAACAATTATCACGTGCTGCAGTTACCAGACTGTAAAGAGAAAAAGTAATTCCAGTTGATGGAAGCCACGTAAAACCGTTCGCCTCGGAAGTGTTGAGAATTTACGCTCCAATACAAAGCCCATTGGTGTTGTCTATATAGAATACAGTACTCTGTCAAGATAAGTTGGCACGGCGGACTGTATTAGCAGGTACTTAAGCCATTCATTCTCGGCCGCCAATCCTCACCCTAAGACTCTGCATCAACAGATAGGTGTGAAAAGATAAATCATGTCTTTTACGACACACGTACCCATTTGACACATCTACATACCACTCCTCGATTTCCACATCTATTCAGCGTACCTATTGCATTGCTAGTAAGTACTGATGCAGTTTTACGTCTTATCATAATTGCACAAGAATCGCTGCACATAAAAGCTATACAACTAGGAGTATCACATGTTATTTGTCAGACGAGAAATTAATGTATGACACTAAATTTGGCATACTATACTCTGATATTTTCCAGAGTGACGAGACCAAATGACTTCTCAATGCAATACTATGTGGGAAAATGACAAGAGGCAATGGGGAATAATTTTCGCTTTCTAAGATCTGATTTTTTTTTGTTTAGAATGGTGTTGGTTTGTTTGAGTATTTGCCTCGTCTAATTATTATTATTATGATATTATATTTGGGTATGAGGTTTCTTGTTTGTAGTTCTATTGATTGAAGAAATTTAATTTTTTAAAAATGGAATAATTATCATGTTTATTGTATTCCATATTGAAATGTTGCGTTTATGAATTTGTACGACAAGCTTGTTGGACTATATGTTAGGGTGTTATCCAAATATTTCCTTCTCATACGTTCCTTTTCAAATAATTGTTCCATGCTTCTATGTATCTTAACTCTTAAGAAATGAGGTAGTTTGATATGATAAATTCCCTTGGTTATGTGGTATCACTTATGAAGTTATGGAGTAGTTTCTTCCTTTATACTAGTGATTTCTATTTTTTTTTTTGCAATACACTTTTTTATTCTATAACTTACTTTCTTGCGATGTTTTATAAACCCTATTGAGACTATATACATTTCTTTCTCCTAAAACACTTCTCACTCTCATTTCTAGTTCATCTAGAAGTCATGCTTCTACTACATCCTCACACTACTACTACTACTACTACTTTGCATAATAACTTTCCCTTCTGAATTAGGATATTTATCTATTTCTATATTAGGAATTCTTCTTAAAATTTATAAGCCCCTATAATCATCACCTTAATCTACACTCTCTTTTTGCACTATCTCCTTAGCATATATTCCACCCATATCTATGTACAAAGGTATATGTACCTTCCAATATGTTATTTCTTTGTGAGATCTCATATTCATTATTGAAACCTATAAGAGCCATGAATGTGTCATCCCTCTTGTCAAAGGACATCCATTCCATAGGAGCCTCATCTACTTGTCATCAGAGATATCCATTTCTAACACTTTCATCTTCTAAGAGGATTACTTCAATTTTCGCCATTGCTTAGCTAGTCCCCACCAAAGGCAAACACTGTTGGTATTTGAAGGCCACTTCTCTATTAACGAGGATACAATAATATAACATGAATATAAAGAGTGAAAGGAGAGCCTAAAAAAGGACATAAAGGAGTACCAAATGAGTAAAGATAATACAGTTGTAGTTTTCACTAGAGTGGGGGCCAATACTAAAAATAAGAAACATATTCTAGAGGAATCCAAAAAGGATGGAAATACCCCAATAAAGAAAAACACGAGTTAATTTTGTCTTAGTGAAAATTAATAATAAAGGAAGTGTAGAAGAAAGAGGAAGAAAATCCTACTATTTAAAAGAACTTCAAGGACCGAAAGAATTGATATTTTGGAAGAAGAAAATTTGCTAAAAATATGAAAAATAATTTTTCAATTACCAAGAAAGGAAAGTTCAAGAAAGAAAAACCCACCAAGTAAGAAATGTAATGAAAAGTACCAAAAAAATAAAGAAACAACCTGTTTTGTTCAATATCAAATTAAATGGAAACTTGGTTGGGAAATTTCTACTAGACCTTGGCACATATATTAATAGTATCCCTAAGCATTTAGAGGAGAAGGGAACACCAACTCTATAAATAACATATAAAAATAATGGACTATAGAGGCTTAAAATAAAGGACACATTTTGTTGCAGTAAAGAAAATCCTTACTTTTTACATAAAATTAAGTGTATTTAAGGATAGGAATAGATTCAAGAATAGTGTAAACCTAAAAAATCTTACTATTTACCTTGAATAGATCATGGATTGTAGAAAAAATCATGATTTGAACCAAAAGGGTTAATCTTACAAAGGAATGGAAGAGAAATATACATACATTTGAATGTAAAAATGAGAAGGGAATATGTTTAAGAAGTACATAGAAATGAAGATGATGAAGATGACCATGAACAAAATTAGGGTACTACACATGGTAGGGAGGATTTGCAAGATTAAGTTA
>VDFB02075321.1:296023746-296163148 GCA_007258455.2 Sequoia sempervirens | reverse complement strand
AAAGATCAACTGAAGGGTTTTGAGTATTTGAAAAACCAATTCAAATTATATGATATGAAGCTTCAAGCCAAGGAAGGTCAGTTATCAATTTTACAGTCTGATATTAATAAAGAAAGGGAGAAGGCCAATCATTATGCAAAGTCAATGGAGAAGGCAGAAATAGACCTGGCAAATTGGAAAGACAAAGTTCATATTGTTGATTTTCAGAACAAAACCCTTCAATCAGATGTTGAAATTTTGAAAAGATCACTGGATGAGTGTAGGAAACAAAACGAAGAAGTGATGGGAAGGGAGAGTCAGTTGCAAGATGAAATAACTGCAATGCAGGAGTCTCTTCAAACAGGGAGAGCTAAATCTCTGCTATATTCCATTAAGGGCATGGAAGAGGAGAGAGAAAAATTGTTGGAGCAGATTAGATCTATCTCTGAAGAAAACAAAATTACAAAACTTGAGCTTGAAGCTGCTAAGATAGAACTTTCTGAGCTAACCCTGCATGATTGTGCTGGAGATAAAGATCTCAGAAATCTGCAGGAAATGAATCTGAAGTTAACCAGGGACTTATCTGCAGCACATGAAGAAATCCAATTTAGGAAAGATTCTTTACAGGAGTTGCTTTCTCAGCTACAAAATGTGCAAGTGCAAGACATGAGTCACCGAGTACATTTGCAAGCAATACTGGAAAAGATAATAAAGAACTTGGATATGGAAGGTACAGTGTTTGCCTATCCTTTGGATGACTCTAAAACTGAGGGAGGCGTAAAGGATGTCTTGGATGATTACAAGATTGCTTATGCATCATGGTTGCCATCTGATAAAATAGTTGAAAGTAAAGATGAAAATGCAACAGGAGAAATTGAGGCTCAGCATGTAATAGAAACCAAAAGAGAGCTATCTTTGATAACCAAAGATACAGTAATGTCAAATCATAACTTAAGGTCATATGATGATGGAAACCATTTTCAGGTATGTGATATATGGCAAAGGATACATGATGAACAAGCTGAGGTGAAAGTGCAAGTGCTAATGAAGGAACTTGAGACTGCTTTGATGACATTGGCTGGACAAAATGTTGCAATACAAAATCTCAATAGAGAAGTTGAGAATATGCAGGATTTGGTTAAAAGGCACGAACAAAGATCTACCCAGTTAGAGCAGTATAAAGATTCAAGTACAACAGATCCTGAACAATATTTTCACTATAATGAGCTTTGTGATTCCCTTATCAGGTATGTAACAACTTACACTGTTGTTTAAAGCCATGTTTTGTAATTCAAATGCACATAAGCAAAAATTGGGAAAATAATTGATTTCTTTTAGGATTGTTTCCATTTACCATTAGTGAAATTGGTTCCATTTGAGTGTTAGATGTGCTGTTGAATACTTCAGGAGGGAATGCTACTTACTGTTTGTAATAAACTGTGTTTCAAGATTTTATTTAGTTCTGCAAGTAGAGGTCATGCATCACAATAGCCAGCAGTCATACTTCAGAAAAATAATAGAGGGCAACTAGTTACAAACTTAGAAGAACAGCATTAAAGATCCTCAAGTAGTAATGTTGTGAGTGCAATTTCCCTAATCATCTTTTGGCTAACATGGGTAAGATGTCAAGCATCCTTATGCCTGGTCCTTAGAAGATGAACCTGAACATCAAAATCCTATGTTTCTACAGACTTAATTGTTGATGAACCTGAACTGTCATCTTAGAAGACGAATTGAAAACTTATTTGGAGATTGATAAATGTGTCTTTGTGAACATTGAATGAATACAATTTTTTGGGTTTGTATCAATTCAATTTTCTAATTCATTTTTCAGTCCAAATTCCTGGCCTGCCATTAGTATAGAGCTTAGGCACTAATTTTCATTTGAACATAACTTGTTTTTGGTTCATTATTATGCTTGTCTACCCTTGTTTTGACAGACCCTCATCCCCTGAATTCCATTTTTGTTATTCCCCTATATCCCATTTGTGCTCCTGTTCAAGTTGCTGTTTGGTCTTCTATTTTATAAATTATTTTGTCTAAACTTCATGTATGCAAAATTGTGAGCAGAGCAGTAGTTAAAAATGATAGCACTAGCATCACATCTGAATGTCAAGCAGTGGCTTTAACGTGGCAACATTCTGACAGACCCTGCTCATGGCTCCCTGACCCTGTTCGCCGTGGCTCTCCCATGCCTCTTGTTCGATGCTCCCAGGCCCCTCTTAGAAGCATGTTGTTTGTAGCTCACACTCTTTTGTTGCAATTTTTTTTACCATCTTTGCTGCCAGTGCCATAGTCTTGTATGTTGTCCAAGTTTCAAACATTTTGCTATTTGGGAGTTTTCATTGTATAATTTTTTTAGTGGGAGTAACTTTACTTGAAACTTATGTTTGCAAAATTATTATTTGAACATAGGGTGTTTTATTTTTACGCTGAAGGTGTTCCCTCTATAAGAAAGGGCAGGTGAAATTATTGGATCAACTGTTAAGAAGCGGTAATAGATGTGGAAAGAAACAAGTGAGCACTGCAATGCATATCAATAATTGAAGAGTAGTTGAGAATGAAATTTGGAGAGCCAAAGAGCACCGATATTACCATCATTTTGCAGTGGTGAAGATTTAAGTAAGGAAATGCTTATGTGGAGACGCCAAAATGGGAGTCTCCACATAGCCCAATGACTACAAGATATAATCATAATGATAAAAGAAAGAGCTTGTTGAAGTGTTGAAAGAAACTTGAGGGTTGCATTGTATGGTTCATTGTTGAAGCCCTTTGAAGTGAAGTTTTGCCAAAGCCCATGACACCAAAAACAAAGATGATAGCTAGTCTTCAATAACTGCAATTGGTTTAGATCAAGACATCAAATGCAAGGAGCAATTTCTAGTGTTTTGATTTCTGTCACCCTGTCTGAGCTGCAATCAACTCAAGAGAGAAGTCATCCTTGAAGGATGGAAGAACAATTCAAAAATAACACAACCAATCAATGTTCGTTTACCTCTAACCACCTTGAGAACCACCTATTTGTGAAGTGGGAACAACACATGGACTTGTGTTCAATCAACTGCAGAATAGGCATCAATATTACTATCTGCCCATTTTGATCAATGTTCTCGCAAGAATTGAACAAATATTGACGGAGGCACATTCTATAGATCCAAGGTAGATAATAAAAATGAGGTTAGAGTTGATCTCTTGGCTATAAACTTACAAATGATCCAAAACAGTCAAAAGGAGACAATGGTTATGAACCTGCAGTAGCATGGATGCCTTGGCATAGATGACCCAACCGCCAAAAGCAAAAAATACATCAAAGGAAGCAAAACGTGAACTCAAAAGTTTACTTGGAGAAGAATTGATTAGAATAGTTACATCATCCACCACATCACTTCTCATCAAAGACCAACAATCATTTGTGAAGCCATAAACAACCTTATTGAAGCCTTTGCTATCCAAGAAATAGTCAATCAAATGCAATGGGAAGACATGCACAACCCAAAGACATGTCTCATGGAAAGAATACACGCACAACCTTTGCTAAACTCTTCATTGCTTTAACACTAATCATTTATTTTTCATTTCTCCACGTTGCTACACTTTTTGTTGACAATATGGTATGTGTCCATGTATGATGGAACAAAACAATGCACATAGCTAGAGAAAGTATCATTGAATAAAATGAATTTTGTAGGATGTTTTAGGGTATTACAAGAATTTTTTTGTTAGAGTCTAGACTCTAGTTGAAATTATTTGATTAGCCTTAATGTCCTTCATTTACATAATTTTGTGGTATTATTTTGTGTGCCACATTTTTAAAATAAGTTAAAACACTCATAAAGAAAGAATTTATATGGACCATTCCATGCAAGGTCAAATCGTATTGGAAGTACATAAGTGGAAAGGAAAAATAAGGTTTTCTTAATGTGTGACCTAGGCTAATCCAATAAGATGCACACAAATACGCACAAATTAGGTTAGATAAATAAATGGGAGTTCACTTGATATTGATAATTTAGAATATTTGAGCGGTGTAAATGTAAATAGAAAATAAATGTAGTTAGCAAAATAAAAACAAAGACTAAAGATCTTAACAATTAGAGGGGGCACACATTGATGCCTCATATCTTCTGTATTGGTTTTATATGCACCAGCCAAAGGATTTTCCCATGGTCTTATAAACTAATTCCAAATGGTTAACAAACATCTATTGGTTCATTGCATCATTATAAATGCTTCAATAGTACTATTGCGTGCCGATCTTGTGCCCTTTAGCTATTCACGTAAATGATCAAATGTTACTATTAGCCTTTAGGTAATCCTTAAATCTAATTAGTCATTTTATAATCATGAGAAGTGGTTCTTTAAATCAATTGGTAGCCTTACGTTTGTATTTTGGATTATTTGAATGCATATTTATGTCTTCTAAAAATGGCGTGCATGATATTCAAACTTTAATGATGTGAAATGGACTAGGATAGTCATTCCAAGAGGTGAAGATTTAAAAAAGGGTTCCCTTTTCCCTATTAATTTAACACTATATTACTATAATAACAAAATGCCTTATTACAAGACACAAAGCCCAATCAAGTTGTACTCTTTCAATTTTGTTTTTTGGAACTCATAAGAATATATTCCTAACAAAAGGTCAACATAAATTTAAGATGTTTTTTATAATGTTAATAAAATATTAACCAAACTAACTTATAAATACTTGTTGTATCCATTGCAATTTAGCGTGCAATTGCTAGTTTTAGCCATAGTGGGGTATTGTTGGCCTTTTGTTAAAACCTAAGGCCATTGTCTTTAGTTAAGGGTGTGTTTATAATGAGGGTGTTTGACTTTTTTTTTTTTTCTAAAGTGGAGCTATATTTGTTCAAATAGGGTAATTTTTTAAAAAGATTAGGTTAAATTTTAATTCGGCTTGAGGAATATATTTTAGGAAGCTCATTTTATTTCATCATTTTACCCACTTGAAAGTTTTTTTGGGGCAATCAGTTGTATTTTATTTGTTGGTACACAAAATCAAAACAAAATAAATTTGCAAATCTTGACACAAATTGCAATGTTCGATATTAGTGGTGCCTCTAATTCATGTTTGTTGATGTTTGTGGTATCATTTCTATAAATCACCAAGGAGAATTAAGATCACATGTTTTCACTTACCCACATCCCTCCATTTATCCATTTTTGAACTATTGTTAGGTTATAAAAGCTGAAGTAGGTCATCATGAAGCATATAGAAAGCTTGTACTTTCATGTATAGAGTGGTTTTGTGCTAGGTTGTCATTGAAAACATAAATACCTTTCATTTATTGCCTAAGCACCATTGACCACTTAGCTTTCATGTTGTTTTTATCTCTTTCACAAATTGAGGGGTATATCAAAGGGACTAGCTTCACATATTGATGGGAATATTGGAAGGGAGAGTATATAGAGAAATTTGGTATATCAGTCTAGCAACCTATTTGAGTGATAAAGAACAATTGATCTCCCATTTTTAGCATAAACGAAAATGCTCTCCACTACAACAATATTTGCTATGACTTTATTTGGGAAGAACACCTAGTTAGATTGGTTAAGCTTAGTTGAAAATACACTCATCTTCAAGGATTTGAGGTATGTGAAAGGAACATGATCTATTGAGATGGGGGGTGGGGGTAATAGATCAAAACTATTTAAAGTTCTTTACTTCAAACACATGTATTTGAATATGAAACTTGAATCTTCACTACTACTAATCAAGCAATAATCATGAGCACACATTCACACAATAGAACACTAGATATATGTGGAAACCCAAGATGGGAAAAACCACGGTGAGAATAGCTGCTTGGATCTACTGTCCAAATCTAGCCTCACAATGTAGGAATAGAGCAAGTGAATTTTACAATCTCAAGTAGGCACCAACCTACAAGAGACACAAATCTCCAAATGTACTTGTAGGCACCAGCCTATTGGAGACACCAATCCCCGATACAAAGATCTAAGTACCAACTCTATGAGTAGAACACTGGTCCTACAGAATTACAAAGATAAAGCTTGTGGACCTTCATTGCTGAAAACACAACTTACAAACAGTTTGAACTTGATTTAGACACTCCATTGCACTTCTTAAGATCTTCTGATAACAATGCACATTGAATACATCAACTAGCACTTGCTTGCACAATCGTCTCCTTGTATACACACTCACCACCTTCTTCTTCAATTATTCTTCACATTATGCATCTGCTTGACTGATGAATATATACATGACATTACATTAACTTTCTTCTATGTTGGCTAGGGGTACACAATTAACCAGGACGACATAAGGTGGACCTAAATTCAAATTACATGAAACGTGTAACAAGTTGGTCCTAAATCAAATTTGTTGCCACCAAAAGAACATGATGCTGTGCGCTTCCACAACAACCTTAATTGGGTCCTATCTTGACACCACACGCTAGCTTTGAATGCTGCACACTACTAACCATTACCACATAGTTCACGAACAACAACTTCTGGAAGAAATACAAAACTTAATTGTATTGCCAGAGAAATTTCTTTGCCTTGTGAAATTGAATTGAAACATTACGGTACAACCTTCCGAATTACTTCTATCATAGTGAATAGATGAATGCATGATATTGAAAGCATACTATTGTCGGTACGATTCACACATGTCTCATGATATCCAAGAATGATACATCTGATTGTACACAACATACTTCCAGAACATAGACACTCCTCAACTTCTTTTAACAATATAGCTAGCAATATATACTTCTGCAACTCAAAATGATATGATAGTACAATTACCAACACATAGAGGTATGATAGTACAACTCCCGAAAAGATACTGCTACCTTTGACCATATCTTCTTTGACATCAATGACAACTTTTGTTCAACAATCTCCCCCTTTGTCATTGATGGCAAACAATAAAATGCTGGCCACACACAAAGACAAATCTGATATTGAGTTCCATTTCTCCTCCTTAGAAGATGTAGCATTTTGAGTTCCATTTCTCCCCGCTTGACATCAATGGCAAAGTTCAACACTCCCCTGTTGTGTTTTCAGTACTCTGCATAATTCAAAAAGTTGTTTCTTGAGTAGACTCCCACTAAGTCCATATGCATTGCTTTTGAAAACATTCTACAAGACCACCAAGCCTTCTTGTGGTAGGGAGACCAAGCTCCGCCTCAATCTGTACTTCCTCTTGATTCAAGAGGCGGGTGCAACAACTGTTCTTCCAGAGAAAATCAAAAGTCTCCTTAGAAAGCGGTTTTGTGAAAATATTTGGTACTTGCTCTTTAGTCTCAACATACTCCAAATTTACCTACTATGTATAGACAGTTGATTGGATCGTTGATGTATCTAGTCAATACTAGACCTGATATCTGCTATGCAGTGAGTGCACTTAGTCAGTTCATGTGTGAACCGAGGCAGGTACATCTTGTTGCAGCGAAACATATCCTGAGATACTTGCGTTGGCATAGTTGGATATGGATTGAGATATTCTTCAGGTGTGGATCTGAAGTTGCATGGCTATATAGTTGAAGTATATCAACACTGATGAGCAGACGATAGACGTTCTCACTAAGCCTCTCCCTAGAATAAAGTTTGTGTACTTTCGAGATAAGTTTGGTATGGTGGAGAATCTAGCCTTAACTGAGAAAGAGTCTCAATATTAGTGATATTCTATAATGAGTTCTTTGTGAAAGAAGTTCGAGGTGAAATCCCTTAATAATGAGTTCTTCTCTGTGAGAGAAGTTTGAGGTGAAATCCCTTGGTAATGAGTTCTTCTTTGTGAGAGAAGTTCAAGGTGAAATCCCTTGGTAATGAGTTCTTCTCTGGATTCCACCCTCTGGGAGAGAATTTCAAGGTGTAATCCCTTGATTCCACCCTCTGGGAGAGCCATGGTGGATGTCATGTGTGTGACTCCATGACAACATCACGTGAGAGAGTCCGTGATGATTTTCTTGTACTTGTGTTTCACCCTCTGGGAGAGCCATGGTGAAAGTCATGTTGAGGTGACAACATCACGCAAGTGATGAACACTTGTACATACCATACATGGTTGTAGCCATTATGGTTGATATCACGATGAGGTGATATCTTTCTTTTCCATACATGGTTGTAGCCATTATGGTTGATATCACGTTGAGGTGATATCTTTCCTTTCCACATATGGTTGTAGCCATTGTGGTTGAAATCACAATGAGGTGATATGTTTTGTGCAGCTGGAAGTGTTCTCCCTAGCTGAGAGAGAGTGTTGATATTTGCAGCGTCGGTCTCCACTTCCAGCGATCTCCTTGATGACAAGATAAATTAAATAATAGCTAAGGCTATTTAATTTATAGTGATTGGATAAATTCAAGAGACACGTCTTGAATAATAAATGATGATTAATTATTGAAGAAGTTTGAATTATGAAGAGGCACGAATTGTTAATGAGGCTGACCTCTCTTGCATGGGCCTAATGGTGGAGAACTTGTGCTCTTGACAGGGAGGTCACAAGTTCAAATCCTGCAGGGGGTAGGGTATGTACACCTCGTATTGTGGAGCACGAGTTAGGTGCCTCCCCCATATTGGGGGAGTACGAGGGCCTCGTATTGTGGAGCACGAGTTAGGTGCCTCCCCATATTTGGGGGAGTACGAGGAGTCCCATATACTCATGGTATCGTGGACTTAAAAAGGACCTTTTTTACCTTTTTTATCTTTGGGCCGAAGTGTTATTTTGAAAGGACACGTCCTCCCCTATCACTTGTATATATTCGCATTGTTCCATCTCATTGCATCATCGATTTATTCTCTCATTCATCTCAAGTGCGAGTTCATTCATAAGAGCAGTTCGTCATAGTTGAAGGCTGTAGTTCATTGTTGTGAATTACATTTGATTGGATCTGTGTTAGCATCAAGCAAGTGCAAATTCTATCAAGAGCAGCTCCTCCTATCAAGTGCAAAGTTCTTCTAGGGCAGATTGCGAATCCATTGAAGAGCAGATTAGTGTTCAAGGAATAGCAGATTGTTCTTTGTTATTACAGCCATTGCTGGTGCTGAATATTGGCCTTGTGTGTGGCCACATTGTAAAGAGACTTGTTGCCATTACTTATATATATAAGAGATATATTTGTTGCTGGGTTTTTCTCCCTCAAGAGGAGGGTTTTCCCAGGGTCTCTGCTGTGTCTTTGTGTTGAATTTTTGAATTAATTCTGTGCATTAAATCTGATCATAAAACTAACACTATGAACTGAAAATCAATGAGTGTTGGTGACTCAAATGTTGGAAAATGTGAGCTCACTGAATATATAATTTAAACTCAACACAGGATGGCAAAAAATTGCTCTGATACCAATATAATATTCCACCCCTGATAGGATATTTTCTAAATTTTGCCTGTCTGTTTTTATTTGTTTTATGGTTTTCTGATATGTTTGCAATGTTTGTTTGATACAACAATTTAATGCAGCAAAATATAAGATATTGCAATAATAATTTTGAACTCAAAAACTGAACATTACATAGAGAATGCATAGCTGAAAATTCCATATTTTTATATCAGCTTAGATACTTAGTATTTTCACAAAATATTGACAACCCAATTCATAAAATATCCCCTATTATCTAAAATGACAATATCCAAAAAATTTGGGTGTTACAAATTACGAACTCACAGGTAAGATATGCATTGAAACCCTCTAAAATGGATGCCGGAATGAAGTATAAAGTTTGCAGCAATATAACAACAACAACAACGATAATAAACTTCAGCAACGATCACTATCACCAATTCCCACGCCTAGTGCAAAACTGCATACAATTAAATTGCCAAAACCCTTGCTTGACAACCCCCTGTTGACTGAAGTTCTCCTGTAGTTCTCTTTGCTCTTAAAGTAATCAATATATTTGCATTATTCTAATATTTCATTCAAACCCTTGAAACTTCTAAAATTCTTCTCCAATGAAGCTTAGATGTGACTTCCGTGTGAAGCCACCAATTAACTACAACCCTCGGGTGATCTTTTTCACCTAGAGGAAGCACAATCGAAGAGAGGCTACGTTTTTCAAGATTGAAATTATAGCAAAACCCTAGGTTTTACCTCCAAAGCCAAGTTGAGAGAAAATGACCAATCATATTGAAATGAATTCCAAAAATGCCCTTTTATAATATTCCATTTGCATTTGACTTCATCTCATTAAGTTTACTTTAATTTCATTTTCTTTTCCCTCCTTTTTAGTGCACAACTTAAATATATAAAGTATACTTTATTCTTCACTTATATCTCCCCTTTAAAATAACACTTTAACACTTATTATAAAGTATACTTTTAAAAGCATTTAAATCCCCCTTTTAAATTATGTCCAATTAATTCATTAATGATATGCAATTAATAATTAATTATTATTAAAGTATAGCTTTAATAATAATTATAATATTATAGCTCCATCATTAATCATTGTAAATCAATTTTGACTTCACCAGGAGGTAGCCCATTGCATTCACTGCTAACCAGGGTGCATTACTATAAATAGAGGGTTGGCCTCTAACAACACATTGACTTACTATAAATAGTAGGTATACACAAATGAAGCCAAAAACCCCTGAATAACCAAGCCGCTGAATATACAAAGGATTTGGAGGTGCCAACGCTGCAAACTGCCAACTGAGATACTAGATATCTCCAAAACAGGGCCCTCTAACCATCATTATTAGCCTAGGAGGACCTAGTGATAGGCTAAACTACCCAACTATGATTCTTGCTCAAAAGGGGACATTATAGTAGTTGCAAGAGTTAGATTGGGTATTAATGGTGTTTTTGGAAAGATTTGATGAGTGCAAGGAGCAATCATGAGAAATTGCGAAATCTCAATGAGGAATTGGAGGTTAAAAGGGAGATGTGAGATTTCCATGCAGAACAAGACATTGGAATTGGACATTTGACATGAAGTCTAGAAGCACTTTGTAACATCTCTACTCATAATCACTTAATAAATGTGGAAATTAATGAGTAAATCAAACATAATCTAGAGTCAAGAGTCAAACACTTGATCGGTTTTTTGTTTAAATATGTAAAATGACTCTACAATCATTACAATTTGTAAAAGTCCATTTACCATACTTAGCATAACTTTAAAATGCATGTAGTAAATAAGAGTCATCTACTCTTTCAATCGGTAGATCACAAGATAAGTAAATACATTAACACTTCATTACAAACCCTCTTTCGTTTCCTTTCTTCATAGCTTGAAGCAGAAGAGAGAGTATCATGAAGGTCCACCCTACTACAAAGCATTAGCTTCCTCATGCTACTCCATTGGAGAAGCCCAACCCATCTTAAAGGAGCTAGCAATATGTGGCCAATATGCATGATGAAAACTAATATGCTGTAGTGTTCCATCACAAATGGAACAATCTCTATTGCAATTCCTTTCAGATTTGTCTCAGTTTGGCATATTGGACATTTTGCCAAACAGTTTGCATGCAACTGACTGATGTTTGCAAAGGTTATGTGAATGACAAATACATATATATTGATTGTATTCATATACAACTCTGAGATTTCATACCTTGCATTATCACAATGAAAGCTCATACAATTTCACAGCATGAAACATTAAAGCTTCAGCACTCAATTTCTGAACATCAGCATTAGCAGAAATAAACTGTTTTCAGGCTATTTTATACAGAGACTGGTCACTTCTAAACAAGATTTTCTGAGCAATGAAGGTGCAGAAATATGAATGTACAGAACAGAGATTTCAAAATATTAATGCACAATTTGACCTTTGTTTGCATGACCTTTTGAACCACAAATTGCAGCATTACATAGTACAAAGTACAGAGACTATTATAGCAGATAAATACCAATTAAGATGCTAAGGGTTGGTGGATACTCCTCTATGTGTCCATGGCCAGCAAGAAAATGAGAACAAAGTAAGCTGGAACAGAAGTTCATGCCCAGCAATATCTAGTTATCTTCAGCAAACACACAGAACATTGCCAGCAACCAAGGAGAGCTTATCAGCAATTATTTGCAGGAAAATGAATAGCATATGGTTTGTTAGTCTCTGCAACTTCCTTCTGGGCACCCACGACCACCATACAAGATTCAACAACCAATAATCCTCCAAACTCCACACCTGGTGGAAGTATATATGCACAAACCAAGAAATAGTTGATGCTATGTCTAGCCTTGAAAACATAGTAACGAGACTCGGACTCGCTTCGGACTTGGCTAGGGTGACTCGACTCGGGACTCAGGACTTGGGGCTCGGACTCGGCCCAGACTCGACAAAATGAAAAAACCCTAGAAATTTAGAGATTTTTAAGGATTTAAAACTTGTTTCAAGCACCCTTTATGGAATAAACCTTAAAGACACAATAACATCATTAAATAGAAGCAAATTTGATCACATACACAAGGATACATCGATCGCATAAGTATAAAGTACACAAATTGTAGCTGAGCTGCTGAAGGAAATAACAGACTTAGATATATAAATATAGTCAAATGT
Source organism: Sequoia sempervirens (assembly GCA_007258455.2). NCBI lineage: Eukaryota > Viridiplantae > Streptophyta > Pinopsida > Cupressales > Cupressaceae > Sequoia > Sequoia sempervirens. The sequence goes on along the minus strand of VDFB02075321.1, from coordinate 296,150,671 downwards.
ATACAAAACCCATGGAGTATGAAATCCATGACATCAAATGTTCCAAACAAATATGAAATATCAAAACAATAACTACAAGTCTATGGCTCAAAGGAGTCCACATCCTTCCTATGAAGGCATCTAAGGTGGGTCCTAGATGATGTAGCAACTGCAACCATAGTCTCTGATTGTGACTCCATGCCACCCTCACCAACATTAGTTGTTGATGTGTTTGCTGATGCTTTAGCCTCCTCCTCTGCCATGGCTATAGCCTCAACCTCTTTATCTGCCTAGTCAACCCAATCAAGGTCCTCATCACTAACACAAGTATACATCGATCATATAAGTATAAACACAAATTGTAGCTGAGTTGCTCAAGGAAATAGCACACTTAGATATATAGTCAAAGACTCGAATGTATACAAAACTCATGGAATATGAAATCCATGACATCAAATGTTCCAAACAAATATGAAATATCAAAAGATTCAAAACAATAACTAGAAGTCTATGGCTCAAAGGAGCCTGCATCCTTCCTACGAATGTGTCTAAGATAGGTCCTAGATGATGCAATAGCCATAATCTCAAGTATCAGAGCGATTGTCGTAATGGGGTTGAGGGGCAATGCCCTTTGTGGGAGTCTAGGCGCAATGCCTCTAGTGGGGTCAAGGGGCAGCGCCCCTTGTGGGGGTATGGGGGTAGTTCCCCCAGTGGGGTCAAGGGGCAACTCCCCCAGCGGGGTCAAGGGGCAGCACCCCTTGTGGGGGGTCTGGGGGTAGTGACCCTAGTGGGGTCAAGGGGCAACACCCCTTGTGGGGGTCTGGGAGGCAGTGCCCCTAGCGGGGTTTGGGGGTAGCGCCCCGAATGGGGTCAAGTGGCAACCTCCAAAACCATACAAACCTTCATTGTGTACATCATTTTGCATACGCAATAAGTAAAAAAAGGAAACAAGTTTTAACTTCAAATTTCATGTAATTTTTTGCACTTTTCAAACCCTGCCTGTCGAGTCCTGCTGACGAGACTCGCCTAGACTTGGCGAGTCCATCCAGGACTCGGTAGGACTCGGCCAAGTCTGAGTCTGAGCCCCCAGGACTCGGCCAAGGTGACTTGATTCGCAACTCGTCGAGTCGTGGCAAGTCTCGTTACTATGCTTGAAACTCTCTGAGTATGGCATCCAAATTGTGCAACAATTAATTTGTCAAAATGTGACCAAATTGTTATTTGGAAATTACTTTGATAATTTCTTCTAACCCTAGCTTTGAAGCTTTCCTATAACTTTTTAAAGCAAAAGCACAATCCCTGCAATAGAATTGTCTGCAAGCTATTCTTCTTGAGGGGCTACATCCTCAAAAAGCTTGAAATTTTCAGACTCTTCAGTCTTTAGCAAAACCCTTAGACAAATTCTTCTTCTTCAGCAAAGAATGAATGAATGAAATGAATTTCAAAATGCCCTTTTATATTTCACCTCAAATTCACTTTAAATTCCATTTCATTCAATTTATTTTTAATTTCTTTTAAATTGATGCACAACTTAATAATATAAAGTATACTTTAAAAATCACTTATATCCCCCCTTTTAAAATGACACTTTAACTCATATTATAAAGTATACTTTAAAATCATTTAAATTCCTTTTTAATAAAGTCCTTATGTCTCCCTTTAAAATAATAAATTAATAAAACATCAATAAATAGATCACTTTATTAATTTTCATTTAACCCTTATATCACCTTTAATAATAAAGTCTCCTTTAAATAATCACTGTATTAAAATATTATAAAGTGACTTAAGAATTAATCACTTTACTTTATTAAATTAAAATATTAAAGTTAACACTTTAATATTTCATCTTTCATGTTGAGACCATCACCCGATCACTCCAACTGGAAACTGATACTACAACTAACCCCGGGGTGATGTCTAAACAAAGCAGGCCAATTGCTAGTCTCCTCCTAAAAAGTAGGGATTCCCCTAAAAAGTAGGAAACTATCTCTGATCATCTGAAATGGCTCATAAGGCCCTCTGCCAGGCTCCACAAGCTCCGGGTGGTTAAAAGTGAATTGTCAGTCCCTTCCTAAAAAAATGGGAGACTAGCTCTGAGCTCCTAAAACGCTACACATAATTCCCAAAAGAGCTTCCTATCCACTGTGTTAGCCTATGGGAACCCAAATTATAGGCTAACCACCACGACTGACCACTGCCTAGGAAAAGGGGACATTACATACGCAATGTGAATTCTTGACAAGCTAGCATTCTTATATGCTTATGCAACAATTCCCTTGATCATATACATTATGGAAGAGAATGTAAATCAATCCAAGCAATGCATTTATGGATTTAATCAATGGTAGTCAATGCTTACAACATAGAATGTTCCAATCATCTTACTATGATATCTTGACATTCTGCAAGGAGGAGAAATAATACTCAGAAGACAAAGCCCATATTGGCGCGAGTTCGAATCATATATTCCCAAGGCAATAATATTTACCGAATAGTCTGCCAAGGAAACAATTCCATATTCCAACCATAGCTCCTTAAATCCACGCAACACTAATTGGTATAGGGGATGAAAAGTTTTACATCCTCATTTGCTAATTTCCCAATTCTCTAACCCTTTCTAGAATTCAGTGGAAGGGATAATACTATTCAATAAATTCATTCAATTACATAATAATACATTTGTATATAATGATAATACCCATTGAAATTACATATTTTCATCATATAATCCATAGTTCGCAAACTTAGACTTGGAGAGTACTCGGCAAGCCAAAAAAATTGACTCATAGAGTACTTGAAAAAACTCGACGAAAACTCAACACCTTAAAAAACACTTAAATTTTTGAAAAAAACATATTTTTTTGAAAAAATATAAACTTTATGCAAAATATGGTTACAAAATGAATCAAATGAGTTTGGTGGGGGTTTGGGGGCAACGCACACAAAACTTCATCTTGCACACCATTTTCTTATCAATTAAGGGAGAAACAATGGATTTTCAAGGGTTTAAGGAGAAAAAAAGAGAGTCAAAACCGCGTTCCTAGATGGTGTGCATAAACAGAGCATTTTTGAGGGTTAAAAAGAGCAAAAAATGCGTCAACAGCTATTTTTCTGTGAGTCAACTGCGATTTTCTGGCAAGTTTTTCTCCAGCTGAGTTGCGAGCAAACCTGGGAGTTACTCGGTGGGGTTTTTTTCAGTGAGTACTCACCGAGTATGTAAACTTATCAATTTTCAATCTATTAATTGCAGCGAAACAGGGCAGCATTCAAATGGTCATAACTTTTACATTATTGGGCCAAATTCAAAACTTCAATATGTTCTGGAAATGTGCAATAATGAAAAACAAAGCCTAGAAAGTGTTTAGCATGAATCCTAAGCACATGCGAGCAATTTTCTCTGCAACTCAGTCCATTAGTTTACCCGGAACAACAGTTTGACAGTAGGACAGTTCTAAATTTTTTGTTATTTAAATCAATCATTAAGCGACCAACTAGTTAGCTAACAAAATAGTGGGCTAACATTTGAGAAGGCCTTGGATGGTATTCTATAAGAAGTAAGGTTTCATATAGTAGAAAGATTTATCACACAAGACGTTAATGGCCTAACATTCTATTAAGATGTTAAACACATAACTTCCAAAATATATTGCAAGCTCATACAAACTTCCATACAAAACTGATTCAATGGTTTCCATTTCACATTTAAATATAATTAAATCCATGAGAGCTCATACAAATGGCCAAATTGTTTTTTAATAAATTTGAAAAGAAATAAAAATCTATATTAACAAAGATCAGAATAACCATGTGGAGAAAGAACATAGGAGGAACGGACATTATCCTACAGAATTCGGCTTCATTGTCAGCATCATTAGAAGGTTTACATAAGGGCAAAAATCAAATGGGGAAGACAATGCTCCTAGCCAAACAAGGACAGTCTGCATATAGGCTTAGATGTTTAGACAAGTATATGGTAGACATCTATGGAGGAATGAGAAGTGGGGTATCTGTATTATTCTCCAAAGAAGATTCATTATCACCATCAATAGAAATCAATCCCTAAAACCTGATTTTTTTAGATTTTCTTCCACTACTCAAGCTATGTAATTTCAGTTTGTCATTTTTGCTATTTGGCATAACCATTTGGAATGCTGGAAACTATCTAATATTCAGTTACATACTTCAGCCTTCGAGGCTTAGAATCTATAATGCAATGAATGGAAATATATGAAGTTCATGCCTATTTAAACAACCATAATCTATTATGGCGTGTCATGCGGAAATGAGATGTCAAACATATATAAGCTATGTCTATATTTTGCCAGTTGATTGTATAGTTTTTAGATTTGTCAAGGTTTTGTTGTATTCTTTCCATGTGGGTAGTTTTATCATTTGAGTTCTTCTTGCTCTCAAGTCTTGCAATTTAGGGTGAGTATAGCATATTTTTATCAAGACACTTTCATAATCCAGCTTGTGCAAGGATTTGGTCTTCATGGGAACCAACCTGAAACACTATGCCAATAAATGATAAGTTATGTTACAGCAGCATAAGTAGGGCTGAAAGTTCTATACATAGCATAAAATTAGCTCAAGAAGCCAAGTGCCACTGCTCTAGGCTAGGAAAGGTGAAGAAAAGGTTGTTTCTTGAAACAAGTCTCCACATCCAAGGCCTAAGTATCTTGCTTGTCAACAAACAACATATCTGAAACACTCTCAATTGTAGGCCTTCCGCTTCCAACAAGATCTCTAATAACTTGGCTGTCTTATCTTCCGAGGTGATACACAAAGACACAGATAAAGGTGGCCATAGAATATAAACACAATTAACTTATCCTAAACTAACCGTGAGATAGAATCTGAATAATTATTGATCTCAATCTATGAAGGATCAGGAACAAAGACAAGGAATTATCGGACATAATCACTAGGGACGAAATAGCACATTGTTTTCTGCTACAATCATAGGCTATATGTTCATCTATGTATACATGAATTCTAAACTCTTCTCACTGATATCTCCTACATGCCACTTGCCATTCTTGGCATATCACCCATTAGTCTCTATATTATGTACAAATATGATTCCTAACTAAGACACGAAACCATGCCATGAATCACACTTATTCCACCTACATATCATATTGCATGGTGACTAATTAATTTGGGATGATTTTCAACAGTCTCAACTCTTGAAGTCATTATCATAATACCCAGCATGCCGAGGATGACACCTATTTAAATCTCAACTTATCATTTCTCAACCAAAGGAAATTTGCATGTAGAAATTTATATTGTCAAAATCTGCTAAAGGCATTCTAGCATGGAATTCTCCTTGTCTATTGTATTCTTTGGTCAATTAGAATGCACCTAGGCTCTAGATACATATTTAGTAAGAGATGCCAAATATATGTGCTATAAATGTCATTTCCAAAGAACAATTCTTATCGATAGATTCAATTGTGTTGGCACACACTCACCCATGCCATGAAGTCTAGTAACATTAGGGGCTCCGTCATATGCAACTAAGTCTGCTTTGTATCCATCAAAGTGTTTGATAACCGCATCAACTATGTGAGACTTGTAATGTCTCCTTGGACTTGAATACTTGTAATGTCTTCTTATTATGGAAATTACGCTTCTTAACTTTTAGAAGGGAACTTTTAAAACAGAGTACTAAGAAGTTATTTGCAAGGCAAAAGATGATAGAATTCGAAAGGCTCTCTCTTGTTAGGACGCTATCTTAAAAGGCTTTCCCTCTATTTGTTACAAGAGGTTCCCTCTCTTTTCTTTTAAAGAAGAGTCCTTTGAAACTTTTAAGCAAATTCAACTGCTAGGTGTATGATCACTTTTCCAACTTCTACTAGCATCCTTCATGTTCATAACTTCATGCAAATTCTTGGATGCATCAACAAGGCACGTGTGGAGTCTATTTTGATTTTACCTTTTCTTTTTCTTCTTTTGATTTTATTTCTTTTAAAATCATGTCTTACTTTTTTTCTTTTCTTTTTTAAATAAAATAAGAATATTTACATTTTAATTTTAAAAATATAATAATAATAATTAATATAATATTAATTCTATTCCTTTACTAGTATTATATTACAATTTAATGTTATTTATTAATATTAAATTTATTTCCTTAAAATAATAATAAAAATATAAAAAATAAAAGAGAAATGTTATTTATATTCCCATGTAAATTCCCATTTAGTTTCGGTTCATTGCAATGGAATAATTGAATATAATTGCATATCAACAAGTAGCTCACTCGTGCTAAGTTGGCTCATGAACAATGTTGACATGAGCTCTCCCAATTATTTAATTAGTCTAGATTTCAATCTTATGCAACCATATACAGTTAAAGAACACACATATACATATTAATCTTATTCACACACATATGCAACCTAGCTACATGAGTCTAACTGTGCGTGTGTGATTCCATCATGATAGGTGACCTCCATTGGCTAAAACCTTCTCCTCGATGATAATCTCTCTCCAACTTGAAGAGAGTGTCAATTGTTCCTAACACACTTATGGAAACAAAATTTATAATTAGTCATCACCATCATAATCATTCTTAATTATACTTCAAAACACACTTAACATAATCAAGCTATATTGCCTAATCGTTTGCTAATACACAATTAATATAATAAATCAGTAATTAAGCTAGGAAAATTAAGTGGGATGTGACACATTTCAAAATTTTGCAAAGTGGGTGAAATGAGCAGATGAAATGCTTGGAAGGAATATAGGGAAAAGTTGTGGGATTGGACATCATCATGGGATGTCCAAAAGTCACTCTAGATTTTGCATAGGAAGAAATGGACAACAAAAGGCTTTTGCAACCCTTTGTGGGAATTCGATGTGGAAGTGGATGTTGGAACTGGATATTAGAATGGAGGTTCAAAAGTCCAACAAAATTATGCAAAAGGGTAGTGGAAGGGAACACAAGGAATGTTTGCAAAAGTGGGAAAGGGATTGGGAGGAAGGACAAATGTTTGGTTCACCCTTAAGATTCCACAAACAATGAAACAAAGGGAACTAGATGGAAAGAAGGGAGCAATAGACCTTGTGGCAGACTTTTTTGTGGGACTAGACATTTGCACAATATTGGTGTTATATGGCTAGATTGTGTTTGCATCATATCATGGATAGATCTTGGCATTCTTCACCTTTGTGCTATTGGTGAAAGCTGATTAATCCATAAGATACAACATATAAAAATTATCCATCCTAGCATTTCGTTCCACGCGGATAACCCCCTGAACTTGTCAGTTTCCCTACGATTAGTGAAGTTCAAGAAGCAGCATCGCGGATTTTTTTCAAGCCACCTGAAATCGTTCCCAAATCCAGTAGTCAGTCAATTGAGCCCCTATTGTTAAGCCTAGACCCGGGATCTTCAGCGGCGGCGTTTGGAGCGTCTTTTGCAAATTGCGGAAGATGCAGTGCACGAAAAGTCTCCTGAGGGAAAATCCAAAAATTTGGCTAAGTCGGAAATGTAGAAAATTTAGCCCTACATGCAGTGAATTTCCAAAAAATGTAAGGGCGCTAAATTTTAGCGCCATTACATTTTCTTTCGACACTTAACTTTTTTTTAGCCCCTGGCACGTTTCTTCACAATTTCGCGTTTTTCGTCAATCGTGCCACTTTTCGTGCCTAAATTTATTGCACGACTTGAGTTAGGTTTTTAATTTTCATTTGCAAGTTAAGTGAATGAATTCGCCACTTTTGTTGTTTATGTTTTATTTCTTTTGCCTCTCCTCTTGCTGGACGAATTGCCTCTCATCTGCAAATTCGCGTTTTGGAAGATTTCCGCCATTCATCTCTTCAGCAAGATTTGCGTTTTGCCCTGGTAAGACTTTCATTTGGTTTTTGTATTTTCATTTGTATATGTTCATGTCTTGCATACGCGTTTTGGTTTCTTGCATTCGCGTTTTTCATTACATACGCGTTTTGGTTTCTGACATTCGCGTTCTCCCCTCTCCATTCGCGTTTTTCTTCCCTTTATGCAATGGAACCCTCATTCATTTGTTTTGAATGCGTCCTTCTCCTCTGTGCATGTTCATTTCGATGCTCATTCCTTCTTTTCTTCTCTATTCTCTTACCTTACACATTCGCGTTTCTCTCCTTGTCTTTCATACGTCTTTCTTCTCCTTACACATACGCGTTTCTCCCTACCTTTCTCCTCTGCGCGCAATATCACTTGAGAATTTCTATCCACCCGCCATGCTTGTGTTGAGGTATCTTTGTTAAAAGTTCTTCATCCGTTTTGGTAAACATTGGAAAGATTCGCCATTGTGAAAAAGAATTCCTTTGACCTTTGAATGAAAATGTAATAGAATGGAGATGGTTTCGAATGACATTTCAAAGTTAATCAAAAATTGCCTTTGCTGAAGCTTGAGCGCCTTCGCCATCCCTCATTACATTTGCATCTTCAAAAATTGCCAAAATTGCAGAAGCGCCAATTTTCAGGCTATGACATTTCAAACTTAGCAAAAATTGCCTAACACTGAAAAGTGTAAGGGCGCTAAAATTTAGCGCCCTTACACCAAAAGCAATTTCCTCAAAATGTAAGGGCGCTGAATTTTAGCGCCCTTACACTTTTTTCTGACTTTTTCCAAACCTTTCCAAATGAACTTCATTTTGGACCAGTGTGCTCCCTGAGCTTCATTTTTCCGCATTCGTGCATCGTTTCGCGTGCCTCGCCATCCGCTCCATGCTTTTCCACCCTCGTGCTCATTTCACGCTTTCCCATGTTTCCTAACAATTGGTGTTTGTTCTGGCTAGACGGATTGCAGTCTACTCTCAGAGATCGTCAAGTCAAGAGTGCTCAGATGTTCCAGTTTCTTTTGATGACTGCTACGAAGCCTCCTTCTTCTTCGAAAGCAAAAAGCAAGATGAAGTACAAATATCAAGGCGTCTATCCGCCAACTATGGTGCTTTCGAAAGTTGAAGAAATAAAGGATACAGAAGTTGGCCATCAAGACTTGGTTGACTTTGCAAAGTTGACAGAGACAAAGCCTCTCCCTGATTCAATGAGGGCAATCGTACACAGCAATCTCCACTTGGTGGCGATGTTCCCCACAGCTGCACATAATACTGAATTTGTTCTTCAAATTGCGTCTCATTACATCCGAGAAAGCAGAAGTGTGATCGACTCTTCCGGGCACGAGATTCTAAGACTCGACCCTGATTTCTTTGACATCGTCTTCAAGGTTCCTCACATGGACAAATATATTGACATTTCTATATCAAAAGCACAGGAGATTTTCGATGCTGATCCTAATAAAGCCAAGCAGTTGATAAATACTCAATGGCTTAAAAAGCCTAGATAGATGCATTTCGGATGGCCGAAAGGACTCACGAAGTATTGACTTCAAGAATGGCGATCGAATATGATCGTTTAAAGTGAAAGGTTTTGCGGGAATCATCCACCTTTCGCGATTGGATGTAGGTATGAAGGAAGGATCCTTAAGGCCGAGGTACATATTATTTGGTAAACAAATCGGTGATAAGGATGCGAGCAGTTGATCAATGCTCATACATTGAAGTTCTGGAAAACTTCTTACGGTGTCTGTAATACGGTATGATGAGACAATTCCCAGGTCTATCTACAAAGGGGAATCGAATGATGGTGCCTGTGTACAGATATTTCTATCAGTTGGAGCTAAAGGAGAGCTTTCACCATTTCAGACGGGTCATTGATGCTTTCTTTGCGCCCTTACTCTTCAACTTTGATCCAGCTCTGGAAAGAAGAAGAGTGTTTGATGAGGCTTATAAGGTGGTAAGTAAAGTTGGATGTATTTTTCTCCAATTCCCAACGTTTACTTACTTGAGAGTAGGTTGTTACACCGGTTGTCCCTACATACTACCACGTTATCCTTCGGATAAGTTGGTTCTCATGAAACATCGCGAGCCGGTGATGTCGGTCTTGAAGCGAGCAACCCTGGCGTGGATTCAAGTTCCCACATTGACCATCGGCGGAATATACTATCAAAGCGCACAAAAAGGCTAGAATACATCTATCTTTGAGATCACGGATCATGACCATCAAAACCTACAGTGTTATAGGTTTGATTTTATTTCACCGAGATGTCGAAGAAGTTACCAAAGGTCACCAACGCGGTGCAGATTTTGAAGACATAAGGCGGTGCGAAGATGAAGAAGCCATTAAGCAAAATGGACTATGCAGTTAATAGCCAGTTCAACAAATCGAGAGATCTTGGTATGTTGACCTACGGCGGAAGGAGATTTTGAGGATCCAGGTGATATCATGAACGCTGTCTATGATGAACAAGGCGTTGCTAAGAGGCCGTTGCCTGCAATACAGTGGTCTAGGAAAGAGGTCACCAGCATGAGAGAAAGGCTGAGACCAATCCTAGCCAACACAGAAGAATGGTTACACAAACATGGTCATACAATGAAAAGTTTCCTTTGTTGGCAAGAAAGATACTCAAGCTGTCCAAGAGAGAGAGAAGCCGGAATCCCATCCATCTCGTTCAAAGGGTAAAAAGCCCATTCTAGAGGAGGTAGATTCCGATGAAGAAGATAATTCAAGCGACCAATCCGCTGAAGATGAAGATTCAGCAGAAGCAGACTCAGATGCCGAAGAGGTTTCTGAAAGCGGGCAAGAGTCTGATGAAGATTCTGAAGAAGGGTCTGAAGGTGACTTCGAAGGTGAGCCAGAATCAGAGAGACAAGAGGGTGATCAACAGGAACCCCAGCATGATGAAGAAATAACTACTTCTCCTCCCGAGAACGTAGTTGAGGAAATCCACAGAACATCATCGCCCGTGACTTCAAACGTTCCTCATACCCCTCTTGAGTCAAGAACTCCTCCACCTCCTGTTCCCTCGTCCCCTATTCCTACCACAAGCATTCCTGCAGCCGAGATATCCCCTATCCCTGCAGCATCAACCCAGCTTGATACTCCTTGGGTGACAAGCATCCATACGGTTGATATCGCATCCAAATACCATCGTCCGTTCCACAAGCAATGTACGTAGCGGTATGATATCATACGAGCGAATTCAATGTCGTTCATGAATGAGTCAATGCGTGATCAGCTCAATAATGTCAACTCTGAGGAGGCTGATGATGACAAACACTTCTCCAATTATCCGCGATACAATGGTGAGTTAGGATATGACAATAACCGGAGAATTGTAGCAATGGCGGTGACTTGGCGGTAAATCAATTCCCGCCTAACTTTTCTTCCTCCTTGGCTAATATCTCAAATGTCGAAGCGTAAAAAGCAAATGATTTCTCCAGAGGAGCTCGACCTTGAAGAGATAGTTCTTCCAAAGGCCAAAGGGAAGAAGAAGGAAAAAGTATACTCGAGGCTGAATGTTGATAAGGCTGGCCATAAGTATGCTGAAATTGGCATACCTGCTTGAATCAAAGAAGGTGATGTCAATATGGAGGGACTACGATGACAAAGGTTGAAACAGCAGGTTACCATGAAGATGCAAGAAAGCGATCGCAAAGTCACTTTGGATATCTTGGCGAGGAAGAAATTTTGGACAAAGTTGAGCAATCTCGTAACATGTACAAACAGAGGGAAGAGCATTATGCCACTATTGTAAAGAGACTTGCCGGTTCTCCAAGTAATGCACAACCGCTGACGGTGGTAAGTATTGAAGACCCAGCTGTCAAGAAAGCTGAGAAATTCGCCTCCAAAGGCAGGGTGTTGTATGACTTTGTTGAAAAGATCATCGAACACGGATCTCAGATAATTTTGGCTGCGGATGAGAAAACCACCATGTTAGCCAAGCTCACCACAGAGCTTGACAAAGAAAAGGGCGTACTTTCCCAGGAGCGCAGAGACATGGAAAAATGCCTGTTGTCATGGTCGGAAATGAAACAGGTAAAGCTCGGCAAATTGGTGGAGGTTGGGGTAATTCCCGACAAAGAAAAGTTTGTAGAGGTAAAAGAATCACTAAAACACAGGATTCAAGTGGTTCAATCTCTCATTGAAGACCTTCACCAAGTACAGGAAGATGTCGACGGGCATCGCAACATTCTTGACAAAAGCATCAGAGAGTTGCCTGGTCAACTTCTTGAGGACAATCGTATCTTCCTACCGGCCGCAGAAATATCCCTGATCTTCAAGGAAGCCATCACGACTTTGATCGACAGTTCAGACTTCTCAGAAGCTTCGCTGAACATCATTTGTGATACAAGGCTCACATTGGACAACCCGAAGATGAGATCTGCCAGTGCAAAAAGGTTCACCTATCCTCAAGTGAGATCGATCACGTAGAATTGGCCACCATTGTGGGATTACACCGTTGGTCCGGGGAGGTTCGTGCAGAGACTAGAGTAGCTCTGAAGACTTCCACCAATGCAAAGAGACTCAGCTGCCCCCCTATTCTCCAGTGTTAGACATTTCCGGTGCATCCCATTATGCATCTTGTAAATATTTCTCGACATTTTCGAATGTCATTTTGTAAATTGTAATTACACCAAGTCTAAAGATGTAATATTTTCAAAACAAATTACACTTTGACTTTGGTCAAAGTTAGGTGAGATCTCCTAAAATCGCTCACCTAACTTTCCCTGATTTTCTCAATCTCTTTCCTTCTTTTGCTCATCCCTCTTTCTATATAATGTGAGGGATTTTCATTGTAATATTATCTTTTAGTCTATTGCAACGAAGTGCTGCCCTTTTGTAAGCAAACTTGTGAAACTTTGCGTTCATACTTTGTGAATGAGATTCAATCAATAAAGAAAAGGATTGCTAGCCAGACTTTGTGTTGGATTCAATACTTTTGTAAGTTGATTTGATTTGGTAGTGATTAGTCTGGTAACTGAAAGACTCTAAGTGGTTGATGTAAACTTTGTGTTACATCTATTATTTAGATTGCATTGTTATTTTGTTTATCATTGGTTGAGTGATCTATAAGACTTTGCGCTTATAATCATTTATACTCTTGCATGTTCTTGTTGGATAATCTATAAGACTTTGCGCTTATAATTATTCATTCTCTTGGATACTTTGTCGAAGGATCTACAAGACTTTGTGCTTGTAATCGTTCGTGCTATTGATACTCTTGTTGGATGATCTACAAGACTTTGTGCTTGTAATCGTTCATGCTGTTTGAAGAATTGTTGCGTCTAAGAAGACTTTGTGCTTCTAACGTAGCAAACGGTACGTTTATGCAGATCCATTGATAAAGCTACGGAACGACTTTGTGCCTTCGTGAGCTTTCCCTTTTTATTTTCTTTTGTTTGTTGTTAATTACTTCTGGTATCTCTACGCTTCGCTTTGACGAGATAGAGATATTGGCATTACTGCTGGTTGTTAGTTTTAAGTTATCAAGAATTCGGAACTTCCAACACGTGAAACATTGTAAAACATCTTCTCTGAAAAAAGAGAGAAGGATGAATGTAACACACCCCCCCCACTCCGTGAATTTCGTGTACATTGTGTAATTACTTGTGTGATTTACTATTGTTTCTCTTAGCAGTAAGAAGGGCGCCTCCCCTTTCCGAGAGGAGAGATTCATATCTCACATAGCTGTGGTTGAAGTCCAAGTTGTGTAATCATGTGAGAGTTGATTACATAATTTTCACCCAACATAACACTTGACATTTGTTGCTTGCATGATATTGGTGACAGTTGGCTATCTATACTTGTATTATACTCAATTTTGACATGTGGGGTCACCTTTTGGCCAAGTACACATAATCCAATTATCACAAGTGTTCACAAATACTAGGTAGGTTGTCTTGGTTGTATTCCACGATAAGTGGTCCTACCTACTCATAGAAAACTATAGGTCTTTGGGTTAGATTACCAACATATTGATAACACATGACCCTACCTATTTGGCCTCTATTCAAACACATATACATAAACAATTACTAACTCATAAAGTAACCAAGTCCATTCCCTTCATTCAATTTTCATTCGGAAACACATTATTTATTAGACATAATTAACCGATAGTAGTTATATTAAATAATGTTCTATGCTTGAGTATATAACATTTTCTATATTACCAAACATAAGGCTTATCATACATTTATCCACCAACAATTATGAAGGAAAAAATACACAACCATATTCAGTTATACTTATTGTTAATTGCCCACAATTGGCAAAGGTGGTCATAAGGAACTCCATCCTAAACTCATCATCAAATCAGGTACATATTTAGTGCATGTAGAACACCCATACATAATAAGAGATGTTCACACCAAGAGATCATAATGGCTTAATTCAACATTGCCATTAAATACACCTTAGTAGGTTCCATTCATAGCCACGCTATGGCCAAGTTTATCATACCCTTATTTTGGGAAGAATAGACCTCACCAAGTCTTGAGGATAATCTATAGCCTCCTATACATTGATACAAGGTGCAAGGTCATAGCATTCAACACATAACTTCAATTATTTTAGTTCAAATAAGATTAGAGGCATCCTCACACATTTATATATCAGGATAGACCTTGATGATAGTGATTCTATTTATCCAAGATTGGAGTAGATTTTGGAAAACCAAACACTACAATCTTTAGAGTAGATGAGCTTGATGATGACGGGTTGCCTCTCAATGGGATGAACCTATATAGTGTGGACATATTAATTGAAAGGTGAGATCATTGACATTCGATACAAATTTCAGCCTCATGAATGAAGCATATTGAAGAGGGAAAGATAATCAAGTGGGTCATAAGGACATGGTCAAGGATTGCCTACATACTCGCTTCCAAATGGGAGCAAAGTCCCATGTAGTTTTCCAAGGATTTGAACTATGAGGAGAAGACTTACACTTTCCCAAGTTAAGATAATCTATATAGATATTAGACACAATTATTGCCTCATACATCAACAAGGAATATGCCTCAGGAATTCCCAACCTTGGTAGATAGTTTTCCCAAGAAACCAAGGATGGGCTTAATCAAGGAAGATCCTATAAATGAACATTACTATGAACAAGGTTTCTAAACTACCTCTACATACAAGTATCCCAAATATCAACTATCTTTGTACATAGGTGAAGATTAAAATATCTCCCATCTTAATGAGACACCTTAGAAAATAGTGTCTTATAAGGGTAGATAGTCAGATTTAAAATCCATATACATAAATGATACATAACAACATCACTGTAATGTCCCTATGCGCAGCTGGGTGTGTCCCGACGGGCTTGCGTAAGATCCCAGATTCTTCGGTGGTGGCTTCGATGGTGGAAGATTCCTCCTTAGTCTTCACCCTTAACACCTTGGGTAGCCGCCCTCACTACTAGGTCGCTCTTTTGGTGTAGTGGTTGGGCTTCAATGGTATTAGAGCCAAGATCTTGCCATCCTAGGAAAAGACAGAGCTCAATTGTTAGTTGAGTGACAAAGAAATCAGATTCTACACCAGAGGTCAGAATTGAGTTCAATTTCAGCTTTTAGAAGTTCCGAAGATGTTGCATTTTTTGTTCAGAAACCATGAGAAATCAGATTTGATTATGGCTTCTGAAGAAGAAATTTTTTTGGCAAGGTCACTATTCATTGCAGGAATGAGACTCAATGAAGAATGTCAGACAAGAAGTGAATACATTGTCAGAATTGGAGCATTGTTTGAGCAAAGTCCGACAGTCATTTGCTGAAATGATGGAGAAGGCATTATCCCCTGCAAGGATGCATTTGATTCATCCTTATTGGATAGGGCATCTAGATGAAGAAATCAGTTTGTTGGTTACTTCATGCTTTAGTGAAGTTATGAGGATTCTAGCACCTTTGATGCCTTATGACGATGAAACTATGAAGAAGATTCTTCATAGGATTGTAGAAAGTTTCCAAGATCTTGATGAAACTGGTAGTAGACAATTTCCCAGAAGAGCTGCTATCTTAAAGACGTTTTCAGATCTCACGACAAGTAACTTACTATTAGACTTGGAAATGCAAGATCAGATTTATCACTTGTTTCACTACCTCTTCATATCCACTTGGAGCGAACAAGAAGAGAATGTTATTGCAGCTGTAAAGAAAATTCTTGTTCTCACTATTAAAGAGGTTGATGAAATCCCACCAAATGTCCAACTCTCCTCTTGGATGCATATGAATGTGAAGGAAAGGTTTCTCCTATTGCTGATATGCTGATCAACGAATTGTTTAATCAATGTGAGGAGAAATTGAAGCCACTTTTGAAGAAGTTAGAGCGAGATGAAGGAAATACTAGTAGTGTCATAGAACCAACTTATGATCATTACCATAGTAATGATGTTGGTGATGATTCCAATGAGTTCATGCAAGATCATGTTGAAGATTTGGTGATGAAGGTTTTCCTCTTGTTGCTGTCCCAACTTCCCAAGAAGTTCCGCATGAAGAAATCAGTAACATACTTATTCATGATGGGTTCATTGAAGATAAAAATGATGAAATTTTCAAAACAGCTAGCATTGAAGATTCTTCACTTCATCACGGTGGTGACACGGTTGGTCTTGGGTTTGATCAACAAACGAAACCATTGGAAAGAAATGTTTTTGAAGATATCAATTTAAGTGAATTGGGAGGTGACTTATTCGAAGAGTCAACACTTCAAGAGGAGCACGATGAGCACTTTCCTATTGATCATTACAATCAACCCTTTAGCATTTGGGATTCGGATGTGATGGCATCAAGATATGATAAAGAACCATTGTGAGATAAATTTCCCTTTGATCCCGATGAAGAACAAAAATTAGATTGCATTGCAAGCAGTGTGGTGGCCTTTAGAGGCGAAGGTGTCTTTGATGAAGAAGATTGTTTGTAAAAGTTTCGTGATGATCCCTTTGAGTTGGTTGCAACCACTAAGGTGAAATATGTTGCTACCGAAACTTTCAAAACAACTTTCAATGATGACTCATTGATCGAGTTGGGGGCTGCCATAACCTTTGATCAAGGAGACAGTGAGGAGGAAGTAGAGCTAGAAGACCTTATGGCTCTTGAAGATGAAAGGTTTAAAGAGGCTCTCAAACATAAATCTGATTTATCCATTCAAGAAGCTGATTGCAAGCAAAGGGTTGAAGAAATTGTAAAGTATGATCCTCTTCATAACATTGAGCATTCTCAGCTAGTTGGTGGTGAAAGACAAGAATATTGGAGCAGCTATGAGGGCAGCAAAGACAAGAAACAAAGTTTTGATTTTTTCTTGCAGCCTACCAGCAGTTCAGCAACTTTGCACTCTTATGAGTGGGGAGGTCAATTCAAAGTGTCCGTTGACAAGGAAGTGCGAGCTCTATCCCAATTTGATCGCACACATAGTTTGATTGAAGAGCTTTAACTAAAGGCTCAGCTTGAAGAGAGACGAAGAGGAGTTAAGGATGAAGTTGCTCTTCCTAATTTGCAACTTATCAAAGACTCCTTGGAGACATTGAAGTCAGAGTACACACTCTTGATTGAAGATCGAGATCATGCCATTGAATTTGCAAAGAAGACCTTTAGTGCTTTCCAAGGAAGTGAGAGAAAGGTTGGTGATAGGATTCCTTCCTAGCATACTTCATAATGGGTAGATTAATGTTATCCATCCCCAACATTCTAGCTTAATGTTATTATTCCTTCATGAGGAACTCTAGATTTAGATGAGAAAAGAACACTATCATTATTTTGAGCATGGTTGTAAAACTCAGACTCGACAATAACTTGGTAGGCCAATTTTTTTAAAAACTTACGACTTGCCAAAAACTTAGGGAAAAACTTGATAATAACTTGACAAATTTATTGAACATTTGAAAATATATATTTTAAAAAGATATTATTTAAAAACAAAAATATACTGAATTTGTAGAACATATTATTGATTTCCATCAAATATAAATCAAAATTTAAGTTTAATACATATCATAGAGCATTATAAATAATATATTTCATCTATGACTAAAGCTCAAAATTTTTTGTTACCATTGTGTGGGTGTCGTTGAAGTAGATGGTATAGCTCAAATATCCTCAATAGGTGCTTCATCCATAGTGATAGGATCAAGTTGTGTATGTGAGGAACTTGCCCTTGATGGCTAACCAATCTCACCTTTAGCCTCCTCATATGCTGCTGTATCTGCTTCCCATTCAGTTGCTTTCCTCTACAAATCAGCTAACTCATCATCAATTAATAATGGACCCACATCAACATCATTAGGCTTAACAATCCAATCCAAGTATGAATCAATGTCATCAAGATCAAGGGCTTCATGTGAACCTTGCCTTTGTACCTTCTTTTCATTTAATTGAAGGTTGTACCACACATAGACAAGGTCATTCGAACGCTTTTGAGTCAACCTATTGTGCTTCTTTGTGTGAATGGCCTTAAAAACACTCCAATTGTGCTTATAACTAGAAGCACTACAATGCTGGGTTAAAATGCAGATGACAAACTTTTGAAGATTTGGCGTTGTGACACCATAATCTTCTCACCACAAATTTGCAAGGATAAAAATTGCCATTTATAACTTAGTAAGGACTTTAATAAATTTAAAAATTAAAATAAATAGTAAATTAATATTAAACACATACTTTTTTACTTGGTTGTAGAGTGGCTCTCCTATGAATACAAAAATCTGAAGAAAATAATGCCCCCCTCAACTCTCCTATAACTCTATATCTCATCAAGTATGAGATCTCAAAAGTTGTCATCATCAACCAATCTCTCAATACATGTGTTGAGGCCAAGAAAAGCCTTTACATTTGCTTTGAAAGTAGGGGAGAAATAAAACTTGGGGTTCAAGTAAAAGACAACAACATGAATATGTTGGTGGAGTTGTTGGTTCTACCTCCTAACAATTATGCACCATAAGGGTTCATATTTGGTTTTGTTTGACCCATTCAAATGCTGAATCACCTCTTTGGCTTTATCGATGGCCTCATATAAATACCCCATGGGCTTTCATCTCCATCCGCCAATCATAGAACTCTAGCCGATGGTTTTGACACTTAAATATCAAAATTTAACAAAATCAACAAATTGTAACAATTAGAAAATTTAAAAATAAATAGAAATCAAAGTTTGAAAACTTACATTGATGATCTCTTCCATGATTTTGGCAAATCTATCATCAAAAATGGTTTTTACAACCTTCTCTATTTCATCTTGCTTAGGATAAGGACTCTCCAACCATCTTTCACTCACAAACATGTGCTTAAGGTTGGGTATTGTATCTAATATACTTTGCAAAGTGAGGTAATTAGTAGCAAAGTGTGAGTGTGCTATCTCATAAAATTTTAGGACCCATGTGTGGTTGTAGATGTATTTTGCAATATTCTTTATATTTTCAACCACATTCTTCACCTAGCTTAGTTTCCTTATGTCCTTAATGAAGTCAAGATAGTGGGCAACATAAGGGCTCCAAAAAAATGTTGGGTGCTTCACCTCTAGAAGTTTTTCTGCTGCCACATATGCAGTTGCATTGTCGGACACTATTTGGATGACATTTTTACTCCCACCTCCATCGCCACCTTACCCATCATGTTGTACAAGGTCTTTGCATTTTTTATATCATTGGAGATATCAACTAATTTTAAAAATACTAGCATACTCAAAGCCACTAAAAAGATGACGAGTGTCTTATTTTTGCCATTTGTCCACTCATTAGAGAAAATGGTGCAATCTTTTTTTTATCAATTTCTCTGTTGTTTTTCTACTAGTTGATGTGTGTTTTGTATCTCATCTTGCAATAATGGCCCACTCAACTCATAATTACTTGGGGACTTTAACCCTTTACCTGCCACGATCAATGCATTGACCAATTATTTCCAATAAGGACTTGAAGCAACATTGAATGGAATAGTATTGTAGTACCAAAATTTTGCACATGCCAACTTTTTCTCATGTTGTAATTCTCTATTCCATGCAATACCTTCCAATGAAGGTTGCACATTAGGAGTGTTATGGGGAACAAAATGCTAGAACTATGACTGCTCACACTTCCTGATTCTTGTATCTTTGGCTCAATGGAAGAAGAGTCCCCCATATATCTATGTGACCTTGTAGAACTAAAAATTGGGATTGGGGCTGCCATTGTCTTTGTTGTTCTTTTGTTTTCTGCTTTCCTTTGCTTATATGTTGCAAGGAGTGCTTTCACCTCCATCTTGACCTTTGGACTAGCTTTTCTACATAGCATAACATTTTGGCAAGGGATCCATGCAAGGTGATATTTGAGTCAATTGTGCAATGGGAACAAATAACCTCTCCTTGCGTTGCATCTGGTGTTCCATGTTTTCAGCAAAGATCTCTTGGCGTTCTATTTTTGGAAGACATTTTTTTAGAAAAATAAACGTGAAACCTAACAAATGAGAGAACATAAAAATTAATAATACTCTAGTTAGCAATGCTGCAACCTAATTTTAAAAAAAAAAAATTGCTGCATAAAAGATTCACTTGATAGTGATGCTTTCAGATTTATATTATTTGTGTGAAACTCAAAATTTCAGGGGTGTCACTGCACACCATATGTCATTTTACCATCTTGGAACCCTATAACCCTAACACTAACAATCTATAGTCATATTGTTTTTCTTTCTAATAGAAGTATTCTAAGAGGTTAGAATACTTCTGTTATCACACATCCAGTTGCGTGCACTGTCGAGCCCTAAGTCGTGTCCAACTTCCATAATCGCATTCCGAAAATGCATATAATATCTTAAAAAATTTCCAGGTTTGGCAGAAAGCGGGTTTTAAACCAAATTTGGGCAAGTTTTTGATGATATTTGGTGTGAAAAATTGTGCCGAGTTTTTCAAAATTGGTGACGAGTTTTTAAGCGAGTAAGCGCACGAGTACTCTCAATGTTTTACATCTATGTTTGAGAAAGTGTTATGTTCTTTGTTACGGGAATTAAAATTAGGCAATAAAGCTCCAGAAGAATTTCATGTAGTTCTCTTGGTCTTAACTGGATGTTGCTAATTGTCTTGCCTTTTCATAAAGATATGTTACAGAGTCCTCCTGTTGGATGTGCGAGCAATAGAGGAATTATATATATATATTAGTATTATTTCTGTTGTCTTCTTCTGGTTATACTACTTTACAAGCTTTCATTACTTTTTTTGTATGGTTCTCTTGCCTGGTTGCAATACAAGTTACCTAGCAAAACAAATAAAAAACTGTAAAGGAAATTCAAATCAAGAGGCAAATAGTTAAGCACGATAGGATATTATAGTGAAGTTTGTGTCGTTTCAAATCTCTACTCTTGTTTTCTGATCTAGTTAATGCTGCTGTTTTTTGTTTGCAGAGATCAATTAAGGCTGAAGAAGAAACTGGAAATGGCGGAAAGGTATTATCTGGGAAAGTGCCTCTGTTTTTATCAGGGCGATGCACCATACTTTTTAATTATTTATGTATGTTGTCTTTAAACGGGCAAAGTTCTGATTATATGATCTTTGTGGTGCAGGAAGAATCAGGTGCTTGTGCACCAAATTGAAGAATTCCGGCAATCGACTCAGGCAAGGGTTTCTCTGGACGGGACCATGAAAGATAGAGTATTGAATGAAAAACAAATTGAAAACATGCTTTGCACAGCCAAGCCAAGGTTACAGACTGATGTAGGAAGTGCAGAGAGGTCACCACTGCAAGTGCTCAACTGCTAATCGTCGGAACCCTCTCTTCCCCAGATTCCATTGCATGTAAGCTCCATAATCAACATTTTGCGAGTTTCAGCAGAATTTGTTTTCAAGTGTTCTGGTTTAAAGGAATCTTAAGTCCTCCAGCTTTTTGATTTGATAGTACAATATCGTGAGCTACGTCAAATAGCAGTAGCAGATGCTCCTTGGCTGAAAAATCCCCACCAAAGAACTATGGTGGTTGCACATAGCATCGTCCGAATTGAAACTAAAATCTCGTCGTCTGAATTGAAACTAAAATCTCATTAGTAATAGCCATTCTTACATGCAGCAGCAGAGTGGATGCATATGATGCGAAGGGGTTGTGCTACTATAGTGGAACTACTTTAAGGGTACGGTCCCATGGAGGGGAGCTTCCTTAAAAATCTCAGCGTATGCTGCTTAGCTTTTTTAGGAATATTTTAAAGTTTTTGGTCCCATGGATTTAATCTTACAATTCTGCTTAAAATTTTAAGCTCCAAAATTTAAGGAATGATCTGTAGTGCTTTGATAAAAAATAATAAATAAATCAAAATTCTCTCATTTTTATTTTCTAATAAGAAATTAAAATTTTAGATGAGAGACAAGTGACATAAAAAACTCCTAAGCTGTAGGGGCAATTTCTAGCCCCACCCCAATTTCACCAGCTGAAAGATTCATTTCTAAAAGGTAGGGGCTCCTATTTTTCTGGAAAAGATTCCAATTAATCCTATAGGACAATTTTTTTTTTCCCATGGGACCTCCTGCTCCATGAAAATAGAAGCCCAAGCCCCACCATGGGACCATACAGTAACTGTTATCATTTCAAGCGGTTTTGGTGTAGTAAACTATTTTCCAGTCACAACGTGGACATTTATGGCAATTGCGTTTTGTAGAGTTCTGGAATTATTACGTGGTGACTATGCTTTTTATGAATTGTATAGAAAACTTCTGAGATGTATAAAACAACTAGACATAATTTTTCTACTTCTTTTAGTAATATATATTTATTTATTTTGTTCGCCTGCAACACATAACACAGAATTAATTGCACCATTTTTTGGGTTCTGTGTGCGTATATGTTCAATTCCAAAGAACGAAATCGAGGTGTAAGTCGATACAAAGCGACTATTGTTTTTGCGTACAGGCATGCATATATTAAGCTTTGAAAAAGGAATCCACTATAGACGAGTAGGCAATATAGTTCAACAACCATACTCTAATGATAATAACCTATGTTCTACCAAGTGTTAAGGACAGGGCATTGGAGGCTCTTTAATAGGGTACGACAATTAAAAAAATAGGGGAAGATGATGGTTGGGGTCCTCTCCTAATGTCATTCTAGACTTCATTAATGTATGGGGAAAAATATGGTTGACAGAGACCCTCTTGGCTTTGCTGGCACTGTTATGACCGTTTAATAGCTTTTTTATTTATTTTGTAATCTTGGACTTCCATGCTCGGCTTATGTGATCTTTTGGCTTTTCTGGGCGTTGCCCATTTGACTCTCGGGGTGTGTCTTTTCACCACCCACCTTTTTTTGTGAATATGTATCTTTATCTTTTATTAATATAGATAGTTACCTATTCATCAAAAAAAAAAAAGAAAAAAAGAAAAAAAATATTTAAATGATAAATTATTTATTATATAATTATATAATGAAGTATTAATATTGATTTGAGAATTCATGAGTCAATATATAAATTAATAAAATTTTAATGTTTAATCATTTGAGTTTTCATTATCAACACACAACAAAATAAAAAGGTTGAAAGATTAAATTCAAAATTTTAAAATTGACAACTAGAATTATTGTTGCTATGTTTTTGTCTCATTTTTGCCTAAATTAAAATTAGACTTTGAATTTGAGTTATTGCCAATATGGAGGATTACATCTAAAGAACCCCCACCAATCCTCATGTGCCTTGTCAATTTTTGTCAATTTTGGGATTAACATCTTACCATAAAGTTGGAGTTTGTTGATTTTGAAGTTTTATGTGGACCAATTCTTCTTCATACGAGCATAACTACCAACTTGTGTAAGGCGGTGAATGATAAGCATTCTCAATTCTAGTGAATCTTTGCCATATTGAGTTAATGTAGTTTTATCTCTTTTCTCACCTCTAATTTGTTGCATATTGGATTGTGAAAGTTGATAAAGGCAATCTAGTGCATTCAAAGTAAGATTGCCTCATCGAAAATATATACCATTTAAGGGTGTTTATTAGCTCTTCACCTCTTTATCACCAAGAGACACCTTTCCACCCCTTAGTGCATACCATTTGAGATTTAGAGAAAAGGCTAACATGCAAAGTGGGGTGTTTGTAGCGTTTCATTGTTGCATTACAATTGATTCAATATGCTTGTCATATAATGTCAAATTAATTTATGTTATTAATTGCTTGCTTAATTTGCTCATGCATGCTATCAAATGTATTGTAAATCTTTTTGAGACTAGGAGATTTTGTATCAACATATCTATTGATTCACACAAGTGAGATGGAGGGGTAAATGTATCTACAAACAAAAAATTCCAAAAAGAATACGATTATTAGACTCAAATGACAAACTGAATGCTAATACAAATAATATACTAGTTACAAACATTAATAAATTAATTGTTTAACAGTTTAATAATAAAATTTGAATTCTTTATCTCATAATGAACCACCAATCATCATTAATTATCTTTTGTTTCACATTTTTTCTCTTAGTTGTGTATGTATTTGGCCATACACCTCACTATAGATTAACCATTATTAATTGTATAGGCTTTTGCATTTGAAACATTCTCTTCAACAAAATAAAATAGTTGAAATATCTAGTTTCCATGAGTTTGAATAATTTTTCATTGAAAAAGTCCTTAAGATCACAAGTGAGATGTGGTGGTTGCAAATGAACATCTATACATCTCTCTTTTTTCCATCACTATCTTCCCAATGTCTTTCAATGTGTTTGTTCAAGGCATGAACACAACATAGAGTCCAAAAATGTGCTAGTAAGCACCCTTCACCATCATTCTAGCTAAGCTAACACATGTTTAATTTGTAACCACTTACACAACATTTGAAGCCTTAACCTCCTCTATGACTTCTTTCAAAATCTAGAATTAGAACCTTGCATCATTGTGTTTCTTTGAACAATCAATAACATTAAGAAAATAAGAACTAATTGCATATATGACTAAAAAATTGATAAATGATTGATGTCTAATATTAGTCCATTCATTCATGATAATAGAGTAGCTTGTTCTTAGCTAAGTTTGCCTCATGTCCTCCATCATCAAATTCATCTTAAAATACTTCAATTATTAAGGAGGCTAGTGTATAGTTTATGTTCTCTAGAGAGTAAATAGGGACCAACAAAAATGCATCTTGGAATATTTGTTTGAAATAGGGAGAACTTGTTTCATGAAATGGGGCAATGTAGGCAAAGATTCTTTTTAGCAATCAAAGTCTCGATCATTTCTTGTCATTGTGTACATCCTTGCACTTGTTTTCAACCTCTCACTAGTCTTCCTCCTTTTTATAGAAACATCACCACTAGCAACCATAGATGACATAGTAGATTTACATTGGCATTCTCTTAGATCTTGCTTTGCTCTTGCTTTGACCTCCATAAATAGTCTATTTACTTTTGTTAGTATAGATTTTTATTTCTTGTGTACATGCCACAATTTAATTTGTTTCAAGTGTAGAATGTACACTGATCAAAACTTATATTTAACAATTGAAAGTATATATTGTGAACTATTTTGACTTGTAGATGAGTTGCTCTAGGATCTCATCTCAATTAGATCAACTATGTTTTGTGTTGACAAATGTACAAATTAGCACACCTTAAGAGGTAAACAAACAAATTGATCCTAAAACCATATGTATCTAGTTTTAGAATTAGTTTCTTCAAAAAATCTATTTCAAAATACTCGTATAATTTAATTCAAATACATGTGAAACATCTTTACTACAATAGGGAGGCCATACGACTTCCATGTTCAATTGACTAGAAGGTGTGGCGACCACTCCTCCATCATCAACTGCTATACCCGAGTCATCCTTGGCTTGTCTTTTCAAAAAATGTAGTATAGTTTGTACTTTGAATTCACTATATGTATATTATTTTAAAATTTTAAAATCAATATTGAATTTATATATTTATATGTCCATATATCTATGTAAGATAACACTATTAGGATAGCTACTAGTTGTACAACTGATCAAGGATAATTTCACGTGTCATCCAAATCATTTCAAGTTCTACTAGTAAATATTCTATGTAATTTCTAGGTCTTTTATATGGTTACATGTTTTGGTAAATATTCTAACCTAATTTGTGCTTTATTCGAACATCTAGGAATTAGCAATTGATACTTTTGGTACAAAATCAATAGCTATACCAGGGCAAAAAATGTGGGAGCTGATGAGCATGATCATATGGTAATGTTTATAATTTATAGTTTATATTTAAATATTTATTTTCATGATTTTATAAATTAAATTAAATTTAAATCATATGCACATGTAATTTTTTTAAAAATGATTTGAATTTATCTTTCCCTTCTATAGTGTGAGGTAAGTTTGAGATCTATTTCATGTGGAACAAAGAGGCCTCTTGATTTTAGTGATGATAGGACATAAACTATTTATTTCATGGACTGTGATGCATAATTTATTTATATGATGAGAATTTGCTTATGTTTCAATATTTCATGGACCAAATATTTTAGTATTTCATGGATTAGATATTTCAATATTTCATGGACCAAATATTTCAATATTTCATGGACTATGATATATTTATTTATATGCTAAGTAAGATTATGTTTTAATATTTCATGGGTCTTCTAGATCTACATATATTGACTATGCTTGTGTACATTTCAGTATGTTAGTATGTTTATGCTTTATTGAAATCCTCTTAGTCTAGGTCTCAATCTATATTTTGATTAGAATGAAGTAAACTAATTCTAGAGTTAATGATTTTCAAGATGTCTAAGATATGTCTCTATGGTATGCATGTTTAACTATTTAAAAGGAAAAGAGAGTGTAACTAGGGTCATGAAGGTGTGGTCTTTCCATGTATCATCTAATTTATTTAATATTTAATTAACTTACATCATCAACATCTAAATCATTATTGTAATTAACATATAACTAATTAATATCATTTAAGGTTATTAAATAAAATTGTATATCACAATTTATTTAATCAACTACTATGTGTTACTATGAATTAGAAATATGATAATTTATTTAAGTTCATTAAATAATTGTATATCATAATTTATTACATTTCATTAAATAATTGCACCTTAAACCAATTTAGATGTTGACAAGTTTAAATTACTAGATTTAATGTGTGCAATAGGGTTCTCAAGATAAAAGGGGCTTAATATTAAACATGTACATTCCTCAACTAAATCTTGATAATGACAATTGTTCTCATCAATGGACATTCACTCTCAAGGAATTAGAGGCAAGAAGAAAAATAAGAATGAAATATTATTAGGCACAAAACATATGTTGATGACACAAACTAAGATAATTTAGGTATATGCAATATAGAAGGTGAAATACTCAATTTTGAAAGATTAATAAAGACACAAAACATATTTAAGACACAAAATAAGATAAAATTCCTAATATATAAGGTGAACTAAGAACATAAAATAATCCAACACATAAAATAATCCACAATATAGAATAATCTACTATTCCTCTCCAAACCACATAAAATAATCTACCATTCCTCTCTAGACCACATAAAATAATCCAAAATAGGGAGGATCTACTATAGAATATATATTTTTAAATTACATCCCACACTCTATCTCTCTAGGAACCCTAATGAGAGTGATAATATTGAAATTGTTTGACCTAATACATGTGTACACATGTCTACCTAATATTTGTGTGTATATGCTGATATCTATAGACACTTCCTATTCCCTTACCGTAGAATAAGGATAGTGTGTCACCTATAGAGATTGATCCTTTTGCATTGTAGCCTCCACGTATAGCAGTATTATGCTTAGAATAGGACTCTATGAGCTTCTTCCCTTTATGCATTGAAACTTAAAATTTGAAAAGAAAAATTAAATATAGAATCCATTGATTTTCTCATGAGGAACTCAAAAGACTTTCAAACAATAAAAGCATGTTGCCTATCTCTTCAATTTCTCATCCTCACATATATCTTATGCCCAATGTGCCTTAGTTCATAAAATAAGACTAAACAAAATTAATCCCAAATATAAGCGGTGATAATTCACTTTTTGAAGTAAATCCAATAGAAGAGCAAGCCCAAGAACAAAGTAAAACATTGAGGTTAAATTTATAAGAAAAAAAGAAAATAGAAATTCTAAACAAGCATAACTAGGATATTTTTAAGTGTAGGGACAACTCATAAACCATATCCACCTATAAACTGTATCCACCTATAAGCTGGACATGAAATATATATATTATTTGAGAAACTAATAACTATCTATAGGATTTGGTAGGACTCCACAAATATTTAATATAAAAGGTAAAATAATATTGAGAGAATATTAGGTACAAAAAATATTGAAGACAAAAAAAGATAAAAGGAATAATATTGAAGACACCAAATATCCATGCAATACAACTATAATATGATGAAATGTATAAGTATATACAATTGGAAAATGGGTCCACTTTTAGTTTGAGTACATTTAATTGATCTAACATTGGCATGATGAAAACTTGTAGTGACAATCATGCCATATAGTTGTAGGAGACTTGCAACAAAAATGAGAAAAAATATAATGAATGTAAATAAATTAACTATAGATAGACAAGTTGTAACTCTTAAGTCATGTGAGATTTTTTTTTGATACGTAAGCGAGTATTTTTTATTAATATTCAAAAGAAATTACATGTTCAAGTGCTTAGTTGAAGCACTCATTTCCAACCAACCAAAAAGGAGTTGCTTATCAAATTTAAGGTCAACCCATATAATCCTATCCAACTCAAATATAAAATTGCCTCATTCGTCTTATGGAAAACACCTAAAATATTATTATGCACCAAACCCTTGAATCAGGGTGCATCAAACCACTGAATTGAGGTGCAACAAGTCATTCTCCTTCTCGACATTTTCCCCGTTTTCATTGATCTAAGTAACATTTGATGGTTGGATCTTGGAGGAAAAGCCTTCTTCCTCCTTACCTCTATCCAACCTAGATCAATTTGAGGGAAAGAAAGATCCATGTGGTTCAATTTTCCTGATGAAGAGACTTCTTTGCCTCCACGATCATCCATCTTCCCAGTGTGTTTTGAAGACTCCAATAAAGAAATACCACTATTGCAGATTTCTTTTTCTTGAGAAAATGGAGAAACGACGGTGGTAGCTCCATCCCTTGAAACCAGTTGCATGACCTTTAAAGAAACCCTAATGTTAATTCCATTGGTGTCCTCAACGGGAGACCCTGAAGATGTGTTATGTGCAGCTGTTAGAGGGGAGGAGACTGGTTTTGCACCAGCCTTAGTACTATTGGGTTCAGGAGGAGAAATGGTGTAATGATGAGGTTCCACCCCCAATCACCCACTCACCCACGCACCCACCCACCAAGTTGGTTTAGCCTGTTCACCCCGCCCATAAACAAGCTTATTGCAATGCATGGAGGAGTGGTCTACAGAGAAGGAATTTTTGCATCTAAAATGGATCCGAGCTCATAGTCCACAGGCTACCTTTCAAATCTAATTCTGTAGGAAGACTTTTGAAGAGGTTCATTTCCACATAAAGTCATGCACAAGTTGAGAGTGCAAACTTTATTATTTCCTTTGCAGAGCAGATGTCCTTCCCCAGGCTATTTCCAATAGCACACAGGCTTGCTAGTTCCCAAAAATGTAGCAGAAAGTAAGTTAGCCAAATCTAGAGGCATGCTGAAGTGAAGGATTATTCAGTGTGGGGATCAAACGATGGGAACCAGGGTTTCATGCATAAAAAGTCTCCATTGAGAAACCATGGAACCAAGTCCAACACCTTCCTCCTGTCTTCCAGTGAATCGAATTCCAAAATAAAAACCTTTGGCACAAGGGAAGATGTCAACATCTTACTCTAAACCCTCCTTCCAAAATTATGAAATCCACTCATGCAACTCACTTAGTTTCGGCCATGTTCTGGTGAACCTGCAAATGAGGGCATGATCCCTCATATATTCTTCCTAATCCAAAATGTCTCCGCCCATGCAAACCTCTAGGATCACCTCTGATCGGTGAAAAGAAAGAGGGCCACCCATATTTGGAGTTATTTCCAATTCAGGAGGGGATGAGAGGCTGTGGGCAAGAGGAGGGGGGTGCTCAAACTTTCGACGCATCCCGACATCCGTAGAAGGAAGGGCATTGCTGAAACCATCCTCTAGAATCCTTGCGCCCGTATGCACCGTTAGACAGGTAATCGCAAGCCAAACTCCCTGTTTGATGTCGTGGGCTAAGGTTTTTGCTCTGGTCTGAGATAGAGGCTGAGGCGTTGCATGCCCTAAAATCAAGCAAAGCAACTTTGAATGAGGGTTTTCCATCCGCTAGGAAAGGAGAAGCAACACCATTGACCCTCGAACCCCCACGCTCCCCATCACCATGAGGAGAGCAACACATTCTATGACCATCTGCTACAATCGACGCATAAGAATTGTTGAGAAGGGGCGTAACATTGCACGAGAAGCATAACAACTTCAAGATTAGTCATGTGAGAAAATTACAATAAATATAATTAGAAAAATAAATCTTAGAAATACAACATTAGGGGAGAATACCCAGTATCAACTACCCATTGAATAACCGCCACCTCCATGCTCTCTCCACCCTCCAATTTTTTTTTAACTTTGATCTATTAATTTTTTTTTTTTTGTGAACAAATAAAAAATTACAACAACACCAATGGCTGCTCATAACACAATGAGTAACTCACCAATCATAATACAAAGCTAAACAAGCTTTTGCATTTATAAAAAAAGTCAAATTGCACATAAAAAGGCTCATTTACAATTTAATTTAAAACATTTACTGTTACAAATACCCCCACTTTCAAATGTTTATCCCTCATTGCATTTTATATTTACAACTACACATGCACACTTAATGGTGCTTTACATGACATAATCACAATCTCCTATTAACTCTATGGGATTTGAAATGCACAGTCTTCCACACACTTCCTGACAGATATATGTATTTACTTCATTTCCTGTAGGTACTTTCACAATTAAATACAGGTGTAAGGCTCGCCATATAAACATCAAATCCAAATATAATGGAAAATTCAGTCATATCATCTTTAAAAACTTACGTAACTTGCAGCTTCAAATTCAAATGCTCAAACAAATTCAAATTTGAAACACAACAACCAAATTGAATGCATTCAATTGTCAGATTCAAATTCCTAAATAAGAGGGGGAAAGTAGCCAGCGACATTCACAATTGCATCTTATTCTTTGGAGGATCCTCTACACATTCCTCTAATATCCCAAGTCTCAGGTAGGTGTTATTTTCATTTATGCAGTGTCGTCTTACTTTATACATTCTACTTATAGTTATTTTTCATGAACTGTGCATTTAACATTTCTATTTATGCAGTGTCTTCTTACTTTGCTTTATAAGTAAATGAAAGGTCTTTTTTGGTGATGGGTTTTTACTTTGCTTTGTGTTCATTTTCTATTTTTTGTCATTTATATCTGTCATTTATTTCTGCAAATACCTGTATTTATATTTGTATGTTTTTGGTCATTTGTCATTTATTTCAGGGTTTATATTTGTCATTTATTTCTACATATATGTGTATTTATATTTGTTTATTTTTGATCATTTCTCAAGGTTGGTCATTTATCAAGGTTTAATATGTATATGTGTATATATATATTTGTGCATATATACATGTGTGTGTGTATATATATATGCATTTAATATATGTGTATATATGTGTATTATGTATTTAAAAACATGTACACAGATATATATACAAATACATACAACTACTTACATATAAATACATATATACATGTATATATATACGTATAAACATACACAAACACACACACACACACACACACACATATATATATATATATATATATACGTCTATAACTCTATTTAAATACGTTTCGTTTGGTTGACCAATACAACAAACTAGCATTTGTTTATATTTTTCTACTTTCCATTGCACATACAACAGGCTAGCATACATATATTTGTCATTTTACATTCTGTGTCTCTTTTTCATTCAACAAATCGATGTATATGTGTGTATGCTTTGCCTATCATTTGAAAATGCAAACAATGGTACTGGTTAATCCTTTTCTTCTACATCTTATTGAATTTGTAAAAGAATGTGTACAATGTTAATTACATATATATATATATATATAACACAATTTATTGAATTTGTAAATGAATGTGTATAATGATATATAACACAACTTATTGAATTTGCAAATGAATTTGTACAATATTATATATATAACATTGTACACATTCATTTACAAATTCAATAAGCTATGTGTTTGAATTTGTAAATGAATGTGTGCAATGTTTTATATATAACATTCTACACATTCCTTTACAAATTCAATACGTTGTGTGTTTGAATTTGTAAATGAATGTGTACAATGTATTATACATTCATTTACAAATTATGTGTCTATTGTCTCTTTTTCATTGAGCAGCTTGATATCTATGTTTGTATCCTTTAACTATCCTTTCAAAATGCAAACAATGGTACTGGTTAATCATTTTCTTCTGCATCTTTCATGACCCATGAAGGGTTTATTCAATGATTGAAAAAATATTACTACTTGTTTATGAAATAAATCATTCCTCTTACACTCCTTTTCGCCATGTGCTGTTTAATTTTGTTGGGTCATGGTGATGGTGTTTTACACACGGGTTCTTTTGGGGTTAAATAATTTCCTCTCCTTGTTTTACTGCGTGTTCAAGGCCTGGTAAAGTCCATTGTATCATGATTTTGTCTACATAAATGATAGAGGAATTTAGTGGGTTTGACCACATGTCTGCAAAAAATGATTTTTTGGGTCTGCATCGACCTTTCTATAAAAAAACCATTTGAATATGGGCATAAATCGAAAAGCTCATTTATTAAATGCCATTTTTGTGAAAATCGTTGCTTGGTTTTTTCCAAATTTGTGTGCTTAAGAAATTAATCTCATGAAACCCTTGCATGGAATATTCATCATCTATCTGAAAACACACTTCTGTATTCCTGTGAGTGAGGAATTATTATTATGAAACCCTTGGTTACTTTTTTGTGCACATTTCTGAAAACCCAAGTCTATAATCGATCTACCTCTATTCAAATTAATATCCTATTGCTATTGAATACAACCCAACTTCTTTCATTTTCTATACAATGTGCTTTGAACATTGATATATATACATACCTATATCTATGTATATATAGATATATATATGTATATGTATAGATATATGCATACATGTAACTATGTAATTATATGTATCCACAGATACATGTATACATATATTTATACAAATACATATAAATACATCTATATGTATGTATATATATGTAAACCCAAATTAAATGATGGAAAATAATAAGATACCTAAAAAAAAACATTAGTCATATGCTTTAATCAGACCCCAAATAAAGTCTAATTGGGGTGTAATGTGTTTGTTGTCCAGTGCTAATGTTAGGAGATTAATATGTAGGAGTGATTTTTACTGGGCGCCAAAATGATTTTATAAGGTGCTAACCTGAATTAGACCCATTGACTTTTAAGCATATTTGAATGATAAAATAGATCTAATTACATCTTAATAGTGACACAATTAGCATTGTTTTCTGTTTTGCAATGTATATCAGTGATTTTCTTTGTAATTATATATGTGTAATTATATGTACACATACATATACATACAAATATATATGTATATGTGTGCATACATTTAATGACACAGATAAATGTATACTTATATAAATTTGTGTACATACATATTTTTGTTGATGTATGTTGTCCACGGTGTGAGGTAATGACAAACATCATTCTCCTTTCAGAATGCAAACAATGGTACTCTTGGGTTTGTTGGATGTTTCTAACTTGATTTCAACTTCTTTTTATCGCTTGCAACATTGTTTTTCTGACACTTTATGGCTTACAATGTATAGGATCACTGACAATCATGGTACCAAGGCAAAAGAGGAAAAGATTGGGTGGGAGGCACTTGATTAGAGTACCTTGTGGAGTGACATTCAATGTTACAGATTTTGTTGATGAAGAGCCAACAATGAACATGGATGAGGAAGTTATTTCTGAAAATGCAGAACAAACCAATGAAAATGATGGTTTTGAACCTGCTGTTCATAATACTGAGGTAGGAATGGAACCACCACCTGCTGACCATGTGACAACCCCAGATTTGTGCACAAAAACTTGGTCTATGCATGACATGGAAAAATCCATTGTAGATGTTGAGGACAATCGAATGTCAATCAGATGTTCAACGATCAAATGGGGAATCCCGCCTAGCAATTTGCAGGCATGGCTCAATGGTGTGACATCCACAAAAAGGAGGGGGCCATGAACAGTCCTAACTGACAGAGAAGAAGTTGAAATTGGGCAGTGGTGTAAACTAATATTGGCCATGGCCTTCAAGTGTCACAATTTAAGTCAACAATGGCCCACATGGTTGGAGCGAGGCCTAACCCATTCACAAATGGGATACCAGGAAGGTCATGGTGGGTTGGCTTTCGTCAAAGGCATCTCGATCTGACAATTCGAACACCTGAAGGAGTGGACATAGATCGAGCTATAATGTTGTGCCTCAAAATAGTTTCTTCATTCTATGATAACTTGGACGAGTTGTACAACAAACATAATTATGGGCCCAACAAAATATGGAACTGTGATGAAACAGGTGTGCAGGCTGGTAGAAATTATGCAATCAGAGTTATTGCAAAAATAGGGACGAAATGTGTTCCACAATTAATTTCTAGAAGCAGAGAATGGATCACTGTTCTAGCTTGTGTTAGTGCAGCAGGTCAAGCTATACCTGGTTACTATTTGTTCAAGTCCAAAAGGAACATTAGAAACTATATTGTTAACTATGAGCCAAGGGCATGCATGGAAATCCAAGAGCATGCTTGGATGACCAAAGAATTATTTGTGGAATGGTTAAAACACTTTGCAAGAAATATCCCTGGAGGGGTGTCACCAACCAATAGACAACTTCTCATCTTTGACGGTCATGGCAGCCATGTGGCATTCAAAACGGTCGAAAAAGCAAAGACTATGGGAATATATTTTCTCACACTTCCAGCATATTGTAGCCACAAATTGCAGCCCCTTGATGTTAGTGTGTTCTCACCATTTAAGAACTACTTCAAACAACAAAGGAGTATATGCCTCTTTGAAAATCCTCAACTTGACATTGGAAGGGAAGAGTTGGCAACACTTGCTAGCAAAGCTTTTGCACAAGCTTTGACTCCTAATAACATTGCAAGTGGTTTTAGAAGAACGAGAATTTGGCCATTAGATTGACATGCACTTGACTTGGATATGGGGCCAAGCCAAGCTTTCGTGGTTGAAGAGGAGGGAACCACATTGGGAGCAGAAACAAAGGGTGATACAACTGATAATGAGGCACAATTCATGGCAGCAGAGACTTGTTTGAGGATAGCAAGTTGGAATGAGGAACAAATTGGACAGTTTGTGGAAACCTTTTCTTCAAGCATTCCCCCAAATCCAACTAATGAAGAAGGATATTTCCCATAAAACATTGAGGCAACAAAAATTCAACAAGAACCAACAGTTCAATCATGTAATCAGACAACTGAAAATGAAGAGAGTCTCAATCTACCATTTGAAGATGTAGCTTTGAACCTAGGGGTGCATCTCAATTTCAGTCAAGTGGATGAAGGGTTGTCCATGCCATTGCCACCAGATGTTGATCTTGAAGATGTCATCCATTACTTCACAACTGGGAGAAACTAGGAGGCTGAAAATGATGAAGAGGATGGAGTCAACGGTAATGACTCAAGCGACAAAGAGGCTGACTATGTGCCATGCACACAAGTCAATGATCAACAACCAATAGGTAGGAGAAGCATTTTTTTGCAACTCCCAATGCAAAGGGTGTGCCAATCATCTAATAGAGGTCGCAATGGGGTCCTACGCCTTAATAGGCAGTCTCAAATTTTGACATCAGATGATTTCTTCAATTTGCTGAATGAACAAGAGGCACATAAACAAATAAACCAAGAATTGCAGCAAAGGAAAAGGGAGCAAATGGCTAAAAATAAGGCAGAAAGAGAAGCAATCCTCGCATAGAGGGAGGAAAACAGATTGGAGCATGGTGCAAAAAAATAGAAAATTACAGAGAAGTTGAGGCAACGACATGAAAAGGAGCTTGAAAGGGAGCAAGCAAAGATTGCTCGACAGTTGAAGGAAAACCAAAAGCAGGCGAAAAGAGCAGAAAGAAACAGAAGTAAGAGTACTCCTACAACTCCTCTTCCAAGTCAACATCCAATTTTAAGGGACATGATTAACATTTTGTCTCTAGCCTTTGCTACTCTTAGCAGCCTACAAAACAGGTCTTCTGAAGGCTACTCTCCACAATTACAACTCACTCTAGAGGAAAATCATGCATTGCTTGCTTGTACAACAAGTGCCATACAAAACAATCTACAGTCCTTAACATCTTCTCCAGTTGATGCAAAGTCAGTTGACCCCCAAGGACACACCACTTCTTAATCAGATCTGTAGATGTTTGATTAGGATTTTTTGCTGTCAACTTTTTTACCTCAAAGTGTGCTAGAGTGTTTTTCGTAAAACTAAAATATACATAGTTGTATGTGTATATATATATATATATATAACTATACATCTATATGTAGCATATCCATAAATTGTAACTGTAAGTGTAAGTGGAAATCAATCTAATTCTAAATTGTAAGTTTACAATGAATAAGAAAATCCCATCATAAATCAAATCCCATTGTTCAGGTTCATGAATGAACATCATAAGAAAAAAGAACATCATAAATGAACACAATGTCTACCAGGTCACAACCAAAGTAAACTCTTGAAAGACTTGACCTGAAATGTCATCATGCAAATTGACATGCTCTTTACAACCTCCCTAGTTGTGTATACATGCATATACATATATACATACATATATATATATATATATACACACACACACACAACTAAGTATATGCATACATATATCTATACATCTATATGCAACATATCCATAAATTAATCTATTTGAAATTATAAATTTTTGAACACATACACTTGGAA
This sequence comes from Sequoia sempervirens, assembly GCA_007258455.2. Taxonomy (NCBI): domain Eukaryota; kingdom Viridiplantae; phylum Streptophyta; class Pinopsida; order Cupressales; family Cupressaceae; genus Sequoia; species Sequoia sempervirens. The sequence continues at coordinate 296,113,847 of VDFB02075321.1, read as the reverse complement.
ATCAATCTAATTGTAAATTGTAAATGTAAGTTTACAATGAATAATAAAAATGAACATTATAAATGAACACAATGTCTACCGGGTCACAACCAAAGTAAAGTCTTGAAAGACTTTACCTGAAATGTAATCTTACAATTTGACATGCTCTTTACAACCTCCTAGCCATTTGACATGCCTGCCACAACAAACAAATATAATAGAACAAACAAACATGGACAATAGTTATTGAAATAAATAAAAAGATATACTAGTTAGTCAAAAATATAGAACAATAATTGAAACTTAGAGCCATTTGAACAAAAAATCCTTAATTATTTGGTGTGTTGACAAACACAATTACCAAACTGCCCACCATGAACATTGTTGCACCACCTCTCCTTGTTCTCCCATGCCTGCAAGAAAAGATTTACAACCACGGGTAGTCACAACTGAGGCTAGTAACATACAAACATCATATGACCTTTGAAATAATGCATGTACAACAACACATAATTAATCAAGTTCAACATATTAAAAGATCCATATGGAATAGATAAATATATGTAAAAACATATAAATGTTAATAGAATTGTATACCAAGATTTAATCAACTTATATTCATTGTTTCTCATCAACCTTGGATATATGAGGAATGTGCAAAGGATGCCATTCAATGGTCTATAGTATGGAGAGGATATTAGTAGAGGAGAATAATTGTGAATGCCGCTGGCTACTATCCCTCTTATTTAGAAATTTGAATCCGAAAATTGAATGCATTCAATTTGATTGTTGTGTTTCAAATTTGAATTTGTTATAGCATTTGAATTTGTAGCTGCCACTTATTTAGGTTTTTAGAGATGATATGACTGAATTCTGCATTATATTTGGATTCGATGTTTATTTGGGGAGCCTTATATATCTGTGATTTTTTGCAGGTTTGTATGCATGCATATAGTCATACAAACATAAGCATACATGCAAACATTCATAGAAACATAAGCATACATGCATGTATTCATATAAACATATACATACATATACATTGTAGAAAATCATTGATATACATTGCAAAGCAAAAAAAAACCTAAATGTGTCACTATTAACATTTAATTAAAACTATTTTATCATTCAAATCCGCTCAAAATTCAATGGGTCTAATTCACATTAGCACCTTATAAAATCATTTTGGCGCCCATTAAAAATCACTCCTACATATTATTCTCCTATTTTTAGCACTGGACACCAAACACATTACACCCAAATTAAACTTCATTTGGGTTTCGATTAATGCATAGGACTAATGTTTTTTTTGGGTATCCCATTCTTTTCCATCATTTTACCGCGCTCTCCCTCTGGAAGGTTCTCACGATGATGGAAGGTACATACATACATACATACATACATATATACAATGTGGGAAAAAAAACTAGCACCATGACCCAACAAAATCAAACAACACATGGCGAAAAGGTGTGTAAGAGGAATGATTTATTTCATAAACAAGCAGTAATAATTTTTCAATCATCGAATAAACCCATCATTGGTCATGAAAGATGCAGAAGAAAATGATTAACCAGTACCATTGTTTGCATTTTGAAAGGATAGGCAAAGGATACATACATATATATCGATTTGTTCAATGAACAAGAGACAACAGATACATTCATTTACAAATTCAATAAGTTGTGTGTTTAATAATTAAAGAACTACAAATTGCATAAAATGATGAGATTTTCAATTTACCCATGACCATGCTGAAAGAATTGCTGCAAAACTTAGGAGAATTCGTTTTGGAGATCTTATAAAGACACCAAAAAAGACCTTCATTTACTTATAAAGTAAAGTAAAAAGACAGTGCATAGAAATAAATGTTAAATGCACAACTCATGAAAATAACTATAAGTATAATGTACAAAGCACATTGTACAGTAAATGAAAGATGCTGTGCTATATTCAACAACAATAGAATATTAATTTTAATGGAAGTAGATCGATTACACCCTTGGGTTTTCATAAATGTGCACAAGAAATTAACCAAGGGTTTCATAATAATAATTCCTCACTCGCAGGAATACAAAAGTGCGTTTTCAGATATATATATATATATATGTATGTATGTATATACATACATACATACATACATATATATACATATATACATATATACATATATATACATATATACATATACATATACATATATACATATACATATATATATATATATATACATATATATATATATATATATATATGTGCATACATACATACATACATACATACATACATACATATATATATGAATAACACGTGTGTATACATATATATAAAATTTAATTACATCCTAATAAGAATTAGGACTACTATTGTTTGCACTTTGAAAGGAGAATGATGTTTGTTGTTACCTCACACCATGGACACACAACTTTATATATACATACATACATACATATAGATACATATATAGATATATAGATACATATATATACATATATATATGTATGTATATATCTATATATGTATATATATGTATCTATATATCTATATATGTATCTATATGTATGTATGTATGTGCATACATACATACATACATACATACAATGTGGGAAAAAAAACCAGCACCATGACCCAACAAAATCAAACAACACATGGTGAAAAGGCGTGTAAGAGGAATGATTTATTTCATAAACAAGCAGTAATAATTTTTCAATCATCGAATAAACCCATCATGGGTCATGAAAGATGCAGAAGAAAATGATTGACCAATACCATTGTTTACATTTTGAAAGGATAGGCAAAGGATACAAACATATATATCGATCTGCTCAATGAACAAGAGACAACAAACACATTCATTTACAAATTCAATAAGCTGTGTTTATTGAATTAAAGAACTACAAATTGCATACAATGATGAGATTTTCAATTTACCCATGACCATGCTAAAAGAATTGCTGCAAAACTTAGGAGAATTCATTTTGTAGATCTTATAATGATACCAAAAAAGACCTTCATTTACTTATCATTTAAAGTAAAAATAGAGTGCATAAATATAAATGTTAAATGCACAACTCATGAAAATAACTACAAGTATAATGTACAAAGCACATTGTACAGTAAATGAAAGAAACTGTGCTATATTCAACAACAGTAGGATATTAATTTGAACAGAGGTAGATCGATTACACACTTGGGTTTTCAGAAATGTGCACAAGAAATTAACCAAGGGTTTCATAATAATAATTCCTCACTCGTAATTATACAAAAGTGTGTTTTTAGATAGATGCAGAATATTCCAGGCAAGGGTTTCATGAGATTAATTCCTTAAGCACATGAATTTGGAAAAAACCAAGCAAGGGTTTTCACAAATACATATGTATTTTAAATGGGTTTGCCGATTTATGCCCATAGTGACATGGGTTTTTTATAAAAAGGTCGAAGCAGACCAAAAAATATTATTTTGTAGACATGTGGTGAAACCCACGAAATTCCTCATCTTTTCTGGAGATAAAATCATGAGACAATCGACTTTACCAGGTCGTATTTAATCATTTAACCCCAAAAAAACTTGTATTTGTAAAAAAAAGCAAGGGTTTTCACAAAAATGGCGTATACTAAATGGGCTTTCCAATTTATGCCCATATTCACATGGGTTTTTTTTATAAAAAGGTCGATGCAGACCAAAAAATCATTTTTTGCAGACATGTGGTCAAACCCACGAAATTCCTCTATCATTTCTGTAGACAAAATCATGATACAATTGACTTTACCAGGTTGTGAGTGTGCGGTAAAATGAGGAGAGGAAATCATTTAACCCCAAAAAAACCCGTGTGTAAAAAACCAACACCATGACCCAACAAAATCAAACAACACATGGCGAAAAGGCGTGTAAGAGGAATGATTTATTTCATAGACAAGCAGTAATAATTTTTCAATCATCAAATAAACCCTTCACGGGTCATGAAAGATGCGGAAGAAAATGATTAACTAGTACCATTGTTTGCATATTCAAAGGAGAATGATGTTTGATGTTACCTCAAGCCATGCGAACCAGCAGGAGCCGTGGAGAGCTGTCACCATCTGCATTCACTTCTATTGCCTAGAACCTTCCAGACAGAGTGTGCGGTAAAATGAGGGAAAAGAATGGGATACCCACAAAAAAAACGTTAGTCATATGCATTAATCAAACCCCAAATGAAGATTAATTGGGGTGTAATGTGTTTAGTGTCTAGTGCTAAAGTAAGGAGATTAATATGTAGGAGTGATTTTTAATGGGCGCCAAAATTATTTTATAAGGTGCTAACATGAATTAGATCCATTGAATTTTGAGCGGATTTGAATGATAAAATAGTTTTAATTAAATATTAATAGTGACACATTTAGGTGTTTTTTAAAATTTTCTTGGTGGTTATAGCTAGTGGATACTAGGACGTTAGGTGACGACACCTCTAAAAGGTGTCTTTTTGACCTCCGTGCGCATATCCAACGCTCCCACACTCTACCGAATTGCCCAGAAGCCAAAACTGTAGTTATAAGCACTTAACTCGTGAGCGAAAAAAAACCCATAATTTTTTTTTCTAATTCAACATACGGTTTGAATTCTACGGTTGCGCAAAGTTAGCCCTAGTGGATATTGGGTCTTCTCCCCTACTCTTAGCAATCCAAGTTTATTTCAAACAACAATTTCATTTACTAATCATTCCTACATCTAGTCAATCCATTATGGCAGTGATTTAGAATATAAAAGACAATGAAGTAATCCCAAATGACATTACGTGATAGTTACCATAATTCTTTTGCAAGGTCATGTGGAATCCCTGTCTTCGACCTACCTTAGTTCATCTTAGGGGTTCAATATGATCACTCCAAGTGAATATAATCCCTATCCACCCCTCCAAACAAATTTTGTGGCCCAGGATGAGAGAGTTGACAACTATACCAGCTTGTTGTGCATAAGGTAAACTTCCTATTGACCATCTACCTAAGGTGTTCCAACCATTTGTAATCTTAGACACCAACACTATATCATGTTATGCCACATCAATGCTAGAGGGTATGTTGAGTTTGTTACCTACATTAAACTTCATTAGAAATTATTTTCCTATAGTCCATCAAACAACTAAGCATGGAAGGTGGTCCATCATATGCATACTGTTGGCCTTATGGCCGACATGCTATTGGTGGAAACCATCCAACCCTCTAGCGTACTCTAGAATTCCATCGCCAACATGTTGTTGGATACAAGGCCCACATGCTCTTGGCGTAATCTACCTAGACTTCTAATGTAACATGGGTTATGCATCGTCAACATGTCGCTCCAACTCTAAGGCCCACATGCTCTTGGCATAATCTATCCCACTATCCAAGAGGTACAACTAACAATTCGTCAACATAGTATGCTCCTTGACTCCTATCAATCTCAAGCATGGATAAACTTATCTCTGAGTGGGTCATAGAAATTTTTCATCGATGATAAACTCAAATGGATAGGAATAGCCTATGCATTAAAGGATTACCACCTCTACCTATGCCCTCATAGGGTGCTACTCCATCCGTTGTTGTAAAAGTTAGCACCTGCACTCGAATTAGCACTATAACTAGAGGAGAGGTTCCTAATTAGGAGTAAGTAGATTCTAAACCCAACCGCCTGAAAAGTTCAACTACACATTCTAGTGTTATGATACATTAGGGGTTCAAGATTCATTCATTCCCAAATTGCTATGGTTGTTACTCAACCAAAATGAAGTAACCATTCACACCTAGCAAAAGTCGATAAGATAGTTAGCTTGCCACACATTCAGTGATGGTTTGTTACTACCATTTTTCCAAGTTCAAAAGGTATTGCAATTATTTTAAGTTTAATTACAACCATGAATGGACTCCAAAAGGTGTATATGGATGGAGAATTACTCTCTCCTAAACTCTTTCCAATTGGATTTGGGAAGAACTAGCCTTTTCTCTATTGGCAGCCTACGATCCCCACTGCTTCCCAACCCATAAAGGTAGTGTTAAATTTTTGTGTACCATTTTGGCCTAAAATCTATCCATGAGGAAAAATATTTTTTTGCTACGTTCAATGCTAAAGAGGAGATGAAAAGGGAAGAAGGTTTGGTTTTTTTCTCCACTCACGTAGCATGGATTCTAGGGTTTTCATTGTTAGATGTTGAAAAGATCCTCCTCTCTTCAAAGCATGGAGAATGCAACTGATTACCCCTACAAAGAGTACATTGCAGACCTTCACCACACGTTGCAGGGAATTTTTCAAAAAATGAGATGTGTGCATGAGGGATCCATCAAATGATGAAGCAAGGTATGCATATAACTCTCTTTATCCTTGCAAATAAACACATTCATTTACTCAAGTATGTTGCATGAAAAATATCGGTACATGTTCATTTGAAGATAAAAGCTGCCAGTTTGTGTGTGTGTGTCATCAAAGTAAAGAGTTTCATTATAGAACATAGCTGAGAAGGTATATTTCTCAGAAGCCTACATTTGACCTTAACAAAGACTAGAGTTTATTGTAGTTGAAGTATAAAGGTTTGTGTTATTGATTAGAAGTTTGTAAAGGAAAAGTGGTTGAATGTGATAATGTGAAAGAACATAAATACTTGAGAAGTTTAGATGTGGTGGATATTATTGTTGGTACTTTATGCATTTGTCTTGTTCCTCAATATTCATGAGATGAAGGAACAAAATCGCAATAACCTTAGTATTTTGGTTGAAAGTTCGACTCTTTTCCTTTCAAATTTTTGTGAGTTATGTCGGTTTTGTGGAAAAATTGGTGAGAACTCCTTAACTCAGAGCATTGAAGAGCCTCTCTTGAATGACATCCCAGATACTTCTAAAACCTCAAGCCAAAAGTCATTCCTTATGCAACAACAAGACTTTTCATTTTGTGTTTACATATTGACATGATACAATAAGTTATGAGGTGTAGGGATTTAAAGATTCGGTGATTGAATCTTTCTTTCATAAAGTGTTAAGGGTACTATATTATCTTCACAATTAGTTGATAAGAAATGTCAAAGTAGAAAACATCTAGTTGATGCAAAATACAACAGCTATAGTTCATGAAATTTGGATTTTCTACATTTGACAACAATGATACACAATGATCTGCTCAATAATTTGTGGGAACATGCTATTGGATGGTTCTAGAGGTTAAAGAGAAATGCTATAGTTGTGACACATGCATTGGAGTTGACTTAAGGGCATGATTCACTTGATAAGTATTATCCTACACAAGTTGTATAGACACCCTTACAATGACTAAATGGAGAGAATAATAATGAAAGGCACATCCTTACAACATGCCTAAGATGGAGCATGTTAAGTTTAAGGACCACAAATTGATGGTATTGTAGGTACAAAAGGATGATGCATCAAAGGTTCATGATTGTGGGCATGCATTGGAGAAATGGATAGTCTTTTGGATTATCCAACTCAACACATTGTAGTACAAATGGCAGCCTCTAAATAAATATCACAGAGAGTGGAATTGTTCAAAATACTTATAAGAGGATAGTTTCAAGGTAAAAGACAAGCACAATAGGCAAGTCTTATGAGGTTTCAAAATCCAAAGAAAGGCAGTCCTATGAAGGAAAAGAAAGGTTTGTGTTTTCAATTTTTTTATTTGGATGACACATAAGAAAGTATATGAATCAACTGTGAGTGTCAATGACAATCAACTTTTAGTAAAAAGGGTCTTTGGAAGACTATGTACAGGTAATGGCTTTAATAACTTACCTTATGGAGTGTAAAGGGAACAATGATCCACATCTCATAATTATGCCCAATGCAGTCATGGAGAACCTAGTCATAGAGTAGTGGACTGCCCATCCCAATAGATGTATCTAAGTGGCTCTATTGTGTCCTCTTTGAATTCGAATTATAAACTTTTCACCAATTCTCTAGATGCATGGCTTTCAAGGACATGCATAAGGATGAAATGATTAGAGAAAAGGAGATAGATTACAACCATTTACGCATCATTTGCAGGACAATGCTTCAACATGTTTCAACTATACTGGAAGTTTTGTTGGTTGTAGCTCTCTAGATAGTTGTTTTACATACAAAGTACACAATGTTTATATTAAGGAACAAAGAAAGGATACTGTAAAATTTGTGAAGAAGGAATAAGGACAAGTAAGGTAGATTTTGAGTATAAATTTGTTAATTGTTTGAAGAATGAGAGAATTGATGGTGGGCGATTAGTAAAGATGGAGAAGAATAACTTAAACCTACTCGGTTTTCTGCTATTGTCATCAAGCAATGAGGATGGCATATGCTACATTGAAACAGTGAACCTTGATGGTGAGACAATCAAGAAGGATAATAAACAAAAAATCATATGACAAACCAAGAAGGGTGTCATAACCCAAAGAAAGAATGATATTTTAAAGATGTATACATGTATCTTCCAATTTTGTTATAAAGGACACACATTTAAAAAAAAACATATATATATATATGTCATATTTTGTCATATTGACTAAATGGATAGTATGATCGATTTGATTCTGTATTCACCAATAAGTCATATTGTGAATTGGTTAAGCATTCTTTAAACATGCGTAAACAAAACTAACTAAAAAAGGGCACATGACACACCTCTTGGGCAAGCGACATGTCCTGGGAAAAGAGCACAATGGTTCGGCCCATTGAAAAAGAAGAGAGAAATGAAGTCTAGTGTCAAATGAAGGATTTAAGGCAGACATAATCATGGCATAGGTGAGATTACTCACTTAACTTTAATGTCTAATTTTCCTCAATCTTACATAACAATGTTGCACAAACCTTTGTATGCCCAGGCTCTAGTTGATCTGTGTATTATTAAACATAATCTATAGTCTTTATTCATTGAAATGCATAAGTCACCTCTAATGTGTTTTGAAACCTTTCCTTCTTGAGATATCAAATCTGGAAATAGACTCATTACATACTGGTAATTGACATTGGATTTAGGCAGACTGTGTAGTCCTTGAATGATTATAGGCAATAATGGTTTACCTTCTATAGATATGGTTCTAATGATGATTGGTCTACATCTATATTTGATTGATGACTGATTTTGTAAATTACATCTGTATCGAGCTAATGCTTGATTAGTAGGCTATATTGAACTACATCTTGGATTGAAAGATTATGATGAAAATATAGACATGAATATTGCTTAATTTATTTTTGTATTATGATGTACCTACATGCTAGGACTCAATGAACTGTATGCTCATATTGAATACTTGTATTGCATAATATGTGTAAATGCAAATGAAGTACTAATGACTGCATATGTGGTGATTGCATATAAATTGTCTAAATTGTGCATGTAATCCTGCCAAGAGAGGTGAATTATGACTTAAGTGGTTTTTCTAAAACCCCACCCAAGTTTCTGTCCCACATGCCCGAGGCAAGGGTTGGGTCATGGAGGGGTGGGGGTCCCACCTAGGCTTCTGCCCCACAGGCCCGAGAAAAGGGTTGGGCAATAAGAGGTGGTAGGCCTTAGGATACTTAAGGATTCCATGATTCCCCTCCTCTGATGAGCTGATTAACTCTTCTTATGTTTTCAATCTGTAAGTATGATTATGTCTAATTTTTGGATACTAGATATTAAAGCTAACATATAGGAATGTGGGCATGTATGCATATGGTGATGCAGGTATTATTTCAAGATTACCCTTTTACAGAGGACCCTTGGGGTGGGAGTAGAGTTTTGGATCCTTTATCATCCAGCCAACTTAGAATAGGCAGGTAAGGGACATCACAGATGTATTAGAGCATCTTTCCTACCATCTCATGGGAAATTATGCAAACCTACCACCAAAGAAACACTAAGAACAAAAACCTAGGAAATGACCTCATGGGTGATCCATTAAGAGATGAACTTAGGGCCTTCATGGAGAATAATGACAAGAAAACACAAGCCTTAATAGAATAGAATGAGAAAACTAGCCAAGCTCTATATGCCACACCTTCACGGGACACAAGTTCTAGACCCACCCGACCCCCTTTCTTGCCAAATGAAGAACCCATAAAAGAAAGCAATGTCAATAGTTCGGCCATAGAGAGTGTTGATGAGATCGTTGTAGCCTATTATAGGTTAGAACCTGAAATGAGTGAGCTTGTGCCATTTAAGGACTATTGTGAATCCAAATAAAGAGACATTCATAGAAAGGAGAGAAACGACTCAACTGATAGAGAACTCAAGAATAATATCATAAAATTAACCATCCCCAACTTTGATGGAGAAGGCAAGACCACCGCCCGATCATGGGTTCAAAAATTAGATACCTATTTATCCTTAAGCCCAATGACAAAAGAAAATTCCATCAAGTTTGTCATTCTACACCTAACCGAGATGGCCCATGATTGGTGGCATCACAGTCTCATAACCCAAGGCCATCAACAAGTTACCACCTACGAGGACTTTACCCAAAGATTGATAAAAAGATTTGACCAAAGGCACTCAGAATGGTACTTTAGGGAACTCACACAATTAAGGCAACAAGGCACTATAGAAAATTACGCCACCGAGTTTCAGAAGTTAGCAGTCATGGTCCCTGAAATTTCCCAAGAGAGACTCACATATTTGTTCATAGAGGGCCTAAGGGGATCAGTTAGAAGCATGGTGGGTGCATTAGAACTCACCTGCCTAGATGAAGCTATCCAAAAGGCCATGGAATATGAAGAAAATTGGCCAAGAGACAAGCCCAAGAAATTTACCTCATCATCCAAGCCTCTTCATAAAGAAGAAAGAGACAAGAAAGGGGAAACAATTAGAACATGCCCTTGGTGCAAGGAAAAGAGGGACAAAGATCATTGGTGTAAGAAAATGGAAGAGATGAAGAGGAAGGGATTGTGTTTTAGATGCCAAGAACCATGGGGAAAAGACCATAGATGTAGTGGCAAATCCCACCAACTTGAAGCACACCCACATGATGAATATCCCAACAAGAAGGCCAAAATTGAAGGTGGGAATCAAGCAATTTTAGCCACCTTGGTGATATCCTGACAAAAGGTTATTACCCTTGTAGATAGTGGGGCATCCCATAACTTCATCGACCAAAGAATAGTAACCCAAAGGAAGCTAAGAACCATCAATTTTGAAGGATTTGAGGTAGCAACAACCATAGGTGCTAGGGCACAATGTACAACAATAGTGCCCCAATTGGAAATTTTCCTAGGGAATCACCTCATCATAGAAGAATTCTATGTGGTCCCCCTAGATGCTGACATTATCTTGGGAACCCCATGGATTTACTCCTTAGGTTGCTTTATGTTTGATCTTCCCAACCAAACCATCTGTTTCCAATACAAAGGGCAAGAAGTCACTCTAAAGGGTCTACCCAACGAGTTCCCAAAAGTAGTCTCATGTAAAAGAATGGAGAGGATTTTTAGGTGAGGGAAAGGAGAATGGGCCGCCAAATGTATGATACTCACAAAATCACCACATATGGGAAAGCCATCCACATTGACATCTAACCTATTACCAAAAAATATAGGAAGGTTTTCAAAGAAATTCCACTAGGGTTGCCACCTAAAAGAGGATTTGAACATACCATAGAATTGGAAGAAGGGAAAAAACCGGTCATAACCACTCCATACCATCATCCCCATACGTACAAAGAGGAGATAGAAACAACCATTAAGGAACTACTAGAGATGGGGCATATTCAACCCAACTCTAGTCCTTTTGCAACATCTGTGGTCCTTGTTAAAAAGAAAGATGGCACTTTCAGAATGTGCATAGATTATCGAGCTCTAAACAAAAAGACCATCAAGAACCGCTACCCCATTCCCCATATTGATGAACTCCATGGGGCAAGCTTCTTTTCCAAAATTGATCTTCGGTCGGGATATCACCAAAGAAGAATGAGGGAAGAAGATGTGCCTAAAATAGCCTTCCGATGCCACTATGGGAATTTTGAGTTCCTAATCATGCCTTTTGGGCTCACCAATGCCCCAAATACTTTTCAATCATGTATTAACCACACTTTCCACAAGAAAATTAGAAGGTTCCTCCTAATCTTCTTCGATGACATTCTTATATACAATAAAACATGGGAAGAGCACCTTCAACACATTGACGAGACCCTCAAAATTTTAGAGCAAGAATCATTGTACACCAAAGCATCAAAATGTGAATTTGGCATGGAGGAGATATTATACTTAGGCCATAAAATCAATGCCCAAGGGGTGAGTGTGGATGAAGAGAAAATAGCCGCCATCAAGGAGTGGCCTAAACCCAAAACCCTCACACAACTATGGGGCTTTGTGGGATTACGTAGTTATCATAGGCGCTTTGTAAAGGGATTCTTCAAGATTGTAGCACCCCTCATAGACCTAACCAAGAAAGGGGCCTTCTCACGGAATGAAGTAGCCCAACAAGCCTTCAAGAGACTAAAATATGCCATGAGCTCATGTCCAGTTTTGGCCATCCCCGATTGCACCTTACCCTTTGAACTATAATGCGATGTATCGAGAGAAGGGATCGACACAGTTCTAATGCAAAATAAGCACCCTATAGCTTTTGAAAGTCGCAAGCTTACTCAAGTAGAAAGGAACTACCACATTTATGATAAAGAGATGTTGGCTATAATGCATGCCTTGGCAAAATTCTGCCAATATTTGGTTTGCACAAAGTTCCATGTGAAAACTGATCATAATAGCCTAAGATACTTCATGCATCAGAAGGACTTGAACAATCGTCAGCAAAAATGGGTTAGTCATATACAAGCCTATGAATTTGATATCGAGTATTTAAAAGGGACCAACAATGTGGTAGCAAATGCCCTTTCTAGACAACCTTGCTTGAAAACTATAACGAGTATAGCTACGAATTGGAGATATGACATTATTTTAGAAAATGCCAAAGATCCCCAAGCCAATGAAATTTTGGAGGGACATCACCCCAATGGAGAATACAAGGTAAAGAGGAAATCATCTTATATAAGGGTATAATCTTTCTAGTACCCAATTCTAAGGTAAAATGGAAGGTTCTTAAAGAATATCAAGATAACCCACTAGCTGGGCACCAAGGGTACTACAAAACATATAAACAAGTGAGGGAGAAGTACTCATGGAAAGGGCTCAAGAAGGAAGTGTTAAAATATGTGCAAGAGTGTATGATTTTCCAAAGGAATAAGACTGAACAAAGCCAACTAGTGGGACTCTTGCAATCCTTACCCATTCCCAATCAGAAGTGAAAGAGTATCTCTATGGAATTTATTACTGGATTGCCCAAAACTCAAGGGAAAGATTGCATATACGTGGTGGTCGATAAGCTCACCAAATATGCTCATTTCTTTGCCATATCCATGGATTATAAGGCACCCCAGGTAGCATAAGCATTTTTCGAAGAGATCTTTAGGCTCCATGGCCTCCCAAGAAATATTGTCAGTGATCAGGATAGCTAGTTCATGAGCCAATTTTGGAAAGAACTATTTCAATTATCAGGGACAACTCCTACACCAAGCACTAGTTATCATCCCCAGACAAATGATCAAACCAAAATTGTCAATAAATGGATAGAAGGATACTTAAGAAATTATGTCACTGGTCAACAGAGTGCATGGGTCAAATGGTTACATCTAGGGGAATATTGCTACAATACAACACACCACATGTCCATCCAAATGAGCCCCTTCAAAGCATTATATGGATATGAACCCACCTCTTTTGGGAACTTGATTACCCAAGAAAGCCAAGTACCTCGAGCTAAAGAATTTATGCAAGAGAGCATGGACATCCTGAACACCTTGAAGGACAATTTGCACCAATCCCAGAACCAACAAAATATGTACGTAGATCGAAATCGTGTTGAAAGAACTTTCGAAGTGGGAGATCTAATATTTCTTCGGTTACAACCATATAAGCAATCATCCCTAAAATATAATGGAACAGAGAAGATAAGACCCTAGTTTTACGAGCCCTATAAGATTATACAAAGGATTGGGGAAGTGGCCTATGAACTAGAGCTGCCCAAGGATAGCTGCATCCATAATGTTTTCCATGTATCTAAATTAAAGAAAGTATTGGGCCAACAAGTGGTCCCTTGTGTCAAATTACCCCCAATGGATGATGAGGGTAAGTTGATCCTTGAGCTTGAAGCGGTCCTCAATATGAGGGAGAAGAGATAAGGAATAAAACTATCCCAGAGTTCTTGATCAAGTGGAAGAACCTACCTAAAGAAGATGCTACATGGGAGAATGAGGAGATCTTCAACCACCCAAACCTCAAGTTGCTTGTGGGAAAGCAATTTCAGAGGGGAGGACTATCATAACCCAAAGAAAGAATGATTTTCTTAAGATGTATACATGTATCTTCCAATTTTGTTATAAAAGACACACATTAAAATAAAAATAAATAAATAAATATATATATATATAAGTCGTATTTTATCATATTGACTAAATGGATAGTATGATTGATTTGATTCTTTATTCACCAATAAATCATATTGTGAATCGGTTAAGCATTCCTTAAACATGCCTTAACAAAACTAACTAGAAAAGGGCATAAGACACACCTCCTGGGCAAGTGACGTGTCTTGGAAAAGAACACAATGGTTTGACCCATTGAAATAAGAAGAGAGAAATGAAGTCTAGTGTCGAATGAAGGATTGAAGGCAAACAAAATCGAGACACAGGTGAGACTACTCACTTAACTTTAATATTTAATTTTCCTCGATTTGACATAACAATGCTACACGAACGTTTGTATGCCTAGGCTCTAGCCGATCTGTGTATTATTAAAAATAATCTGTAGTCTTTATTTATTGAAATGCATAAGTTGCCTCTAATGTGTTTTGAAACCCTTCCTTCTTGAGATATCAAATCTGGAAATAGATTCATTGTACTGGTAATCGACATTGGATTTAGGCAGACTGTGTAGTCCTTGAATGACCATAGGCAATAATGGTTTACCTTCTATAGATATGGTTCTAATGATGATTGGTCTACATCTATATTTGATTGATGTCTGATTTTGTAAATTACATCTGTATCAAGCTAGTGTTGGCTCAGTAAGCTGTATTGAACTACATCCTGGATCGAAAGATTATGATGAAAATATAGACATGAATATTGCTTAATTTATTTCTACATTCTAATGTGCCTGCATGCTAGGACTATATGAACTATATGCTCATTTTGAATACTTTTATTGCATAATATGTGTAAATGCAAATGAAGTACTAATGACTGCATATGTGGTGATTGCATATAAATTGTTTGAATTATGGATGTAATCCTACCAGGAGAGGTGAATCATGACTTAAGTGGTTTGTCTAAAAACCCACCAAGGTTTCCGCCCCATAGGCCTGAGGAAAGGGTTGGGTAATGGAGGGGTGGGGGTCCCACCTAGGCTTCTACCCTATAGGCCCGAGACAAGGGTTGGGAAATAGGAGGTGGTAGGCTACTTAAGAATTTTATGATTCCCCTCCTCTGATGGGTTGATTAACTCTTCTTATGTTTTCAATCTGCAAATATGATTATGTCTAATTTCTGGATACTAGATATTAAAGCTAACATATAGGAATGTGGACATGTATGCATATGGTGATGCAAGTATTATTTCAAGATTACCCTTTTGCAGAGATCCTTGGGGTGGGAGTAGAGTTTTAGATCGTTTATCATCCAACCACCTTAGAACTATCTAGGTAAGGGATATCACAAAGGGAAGTCTATGATGAAGGAGCATAAAACCATGCAAATTGTCAAAGGCATAAATGATAGCTAGAATCCATGCACCTAAAGGCAGTTTCTAGTGATATTGATGGACTATGAAGGAAAAGATAAAGACACAATATCAAATTCACAAGGAACATGTCTTATGAAAACCACGAGAACAAGTGATTCTTGCATGACAGTGATGTTCATTATTGGAAAGGTTTTTTTTTGTGTCTTCATGACCTAGACCTAGACAACAATTTGCAAAATAATGCGTCCATGGAGATTATAATGGAAGAATATCATAATCTAGCAAAGATATTAGAGTATGAAAAAACAAACACTATAGGTTTGGTTGTAGTAGTACAAAAGCTTCCAGATGAAAAATTGTATTTGTAGGTGGCATGTTTCACTAAGTCAAAAATATGTTCAAAGACCATCCTATATACATGGGAAAAATAAGGCATATTAATGGAAAATATTCATGAAATAATTCAAGAACACAGTGTAGTACTCATTATTATAAAGGGTAGGTTTGAAGGAAGGAATTCCATAAGGCCTATTTATAACTAGTGGAAAAAATGCAATTCTTGTGACCATTGAGACCATCAATAGAGGATAGTGACTATTAAAAAGTGGTCATGCACATAAAGGGCAATGAAAAATGGTAGTAGTTCAATGATGGATAGTCATACTCAATAAGGCATGAACACTAAGATAGAGGTGCAAGACAAAGAAAAGAATGATCAAGTGGCAAGTAAGTTTAGTAACAAATGACTACACACATGGTGGAAAGATAGATTCCTACAATAAGGAGTGATGTGAAAAAGAGAGTTACATTGGAGTTCAATGACTATGAAGGATATATTCAATATTCATCGTCTTGACCTTCAGGCTGTGGATACATCTTTTAGTTTTAATTTCCCACCCAAGGTCAACGTTAACATTGATAGTAATGAAACAAAGTTCAGAAAGAAGGTTGGGCATTCAATAGAAGAAAATAAGGATGAAAATGGTCCAAGTGAGAAAAGGAAGCTGACAAGTTCAAGAACATAATTCAAGAATTTCTCTGTATGGTGACCTATAAACATGCTATGTGCAAGTTGTTTAACCATGTAGCAGTGGCGGTGATATGGAGTTAGATTTTGATCCAGATGATTGGATGAATAGTGTAGTTCCTGCTGATAGTGTTTTTAAGGCTACTGTAGCAACAACTAGTCTTATTTCTAAAAGCAAAGTAAGCTCATTTTCATCGAGAGCATCTGACCCTCTATCCCCAAAAGTGTGGTTACTAGTAAAGCTTTAGATTTTAACAAAGGAATGAGAATTGAAGAGTGTTGGATGAAGAATTGGTTCTTTGTGCAACTTTTATAGGGATAATAAGAAGAATACTTCCATTTGGTGCTTTTGTTGATTTTGGAGCTTCCATGGATGAATTGGTGCATATATTAATGCTTAACTTGTTAGCTTTGTTAGAGACATAAATGATGTTGTTTCAATTGGGCAAGAAGTGTCTGTTATGATAGTAGAATCGAACCTACAAACATGTCATGTTGCTTTATCAAATAAAAGTAGTGATGATCCAAACAGGCCAAGACAAGTGCAAGCTTCTAATCCTAATTCTAAAGAAGGAAATGTATGGGAAATGACAAGGAACTCATCATGATGACAATTGGTCAAATTTACTATTCTTTAAGGGTTACTTTGATCTTTCATTGTCACTATATGCAAAGAAAAATGGGAGTATGGAAACCCTGTGACAAACCTTTTAAAGGTTTGTCTTAGAAGAACCTTCACATCTCACAAATTTATAGAGGTTTATATGTGAATTAACTTTGTAAGAATAGGGGTAGTCTATCCATTATAGAAGATAGACACCATAGTTTTAAAGAGCATAATCATAAGATAGTCATAAAGAATGGTGTACAATCCAAATAGGTAGTAAGGTATCTTCAACCAATACAAGTTTCAAGGGTGAATGAGTTGTGTCTTGTGTCAATAAGTAACAAACCTTGTTGACAGTCAGTTGGGACATATGTTGAGAGATTGGAAAGACTAGTACAAGGTTTAAAACCTATGCAATGTTCATTTTCTCATGGCATCAAGAGTTGTGACTGGTTATGGTGGCTTCTTTTTCCTAAAGTGAATACTATATAAGGTTGTTTAAAAGAACATGTTAAGATTTGAAGAAATATTATGATATGTAACAGTATTCTGCTACAGTGAAGAAGGTTCTGCACAATGACAAGAGATAAGTCAAATATATGATCAATTTATCACAGTATATGTTGTCGTAAAATGCAAAGGTAAAAAAGGCTTCATAAATGAGACGTGCTATTTTCTTGACCTAGAAGATATCCCACACCCTTAAGGAATCTACTCACTTTCAAACCTATTTTCACATGTCCTATTAGTAAGTTTGAAGAAGTCTCCAACGGTTGGAAGTTAAATGAGTAATCATAATCTCTTTCCATGCATTTATGATTAGTTGGAGGATATTTAGGGGTAGTTTGGTGAGCTGCAAAATAGATGGAGGGAATATGGGGTAGTTTTGACTCAGTTTGAAGCATTTCCATGCATCTAGGAGTTGTTTAAGGAGTCTTGGATGAAAGATAGGGCCAATTGCAGAAGTTTTCTTCATTTAAACACCTTTTTGGAGCATTTTAAGGGACTTGAATGTATGGGCAACTATTTTTGATGCCTGAGGTAGTTTGACCCAACCAACCAAAGAAAACACATGTCATTCACTTACAAGCACATGTTCCTATTATCTAGCAAGTTGTTGAGGAAATTATAAGCATGCCTAAGGGTATTTTTTCTCTAGTTCTTTCTCTCTTAGCTTTGCATTATAACTTATTTTCAGAGTTCTTTCAAGCTGGAGCAATAATGTAACTCATTTTCAGACTTGTATATAACTATATGTAACACTTTTTTATCAATAAAAAACAAGTATTTTTCCTTTTGTTATATGTATTTTGTGTGCAAATACAAATGATTGATATATTTTCTGTGATTTTATATAAGTCCTCAATTTATGTCTCATTTCCTTCAACACCTTTTTGTAGAGATATACATATTTTATGTAGGTCATTGGTTATGACAATAGTTTGAGTGACTTCTAACTGTGAAAATATTTGTTTTTTCCTTTCTAGGATTGAGAAAACTTCATCTTTCCTATGAAATACTGATGTATAAGCATGTAGAAACTTGAGTTGTGCATGAAACAACTTGTTCATTTGGTCATATTATAAGTCCAAACAACAATGTAGGTGTGAAATCATTTAGGTGTTGCAGAAACTTAAAATTGTCTTGATCAATATTGCACATTTGAATTTGATTACTTATACCATTTCGTCTTGAATCACCTCTTTTCGACTGTTTAATTAAATAATTTTCATTGTTTAATTAAATTTACCATTTTCTCCTATTAATCAAATAATCAATGTTATTTGGCTAATTCATCCCCTTTCATACTAATTTTTGAATCCTATTTAATTAGATAATACAAATTATTTAATTAAATTTCTTGTGTCTTCTCATTAAATTAAATAATCTTAATTATTTAGTTGAATGTCATTAATATCCCCCTTTTATTAAATAAGTTAATTGTTTAATGAAATTCTTAATTTCCTCCATCATGCACAATTAAGTAATTTCTTAAATTACTTAATTAGCTAATTTCTCTCATCCTTCCACTTACAAGGGAATATTCCTTTGTAACCAACTCTCTCCAATGGGAAATATGTTGTAACAACTTCTTAATTTTTAGGAAGTGTGCTTCTTCTAATCAATGAGAGCCATTGATTAAAATCCTTGATCCATGCCATCTCCTCTCATTGCTTTTCATCCATTGATTGATCAAATCAATCTTGACCATTGATTCAAGTATTTCTCCTATAAATAGTTCTCATTTCTATAAGAAAAGGATCCACTTTCATTTTGAGTAACTAGACTATATTGAATTTTAGAGCATTCTCCATTAGCATTTCAACATTAGCTCATCCATTTTAGCTTAGCTTTGCATCCATTTTAGCTAATCTTTCATCCATTTTCATCAATCTTCATTAATGGAATCCATTTGAAAGCTTGTTTCAACTAAGGGGTTGGAAAAGGGTTGACATTCCACATCAATGTAGCACCAATCCCCCAATGGGATGAGGTTTGAGGCATTAGATTAGTTTCCATTATGCATTTCTTGTTTGTTTATATTTAATGGCTTCTTTGTTTGATGTTTTCAAGAATTTCATTGGGAGCTTGACTTAACTAGTTAGATGTTGGCTTATTTCATGTGGATCTAGCGGTTTAGCTTAGGTTATGATCATGCTCACAGGTGCATCACCTTATTAGTCTTAGGCTTCATTTTCATGTTTCCTTTCACCCTTTTCTCAGCGTGCAACAGTAGGATAAGTTAATTAGGTGAAGTCTCAAAGGGAACCAAACCTCTTTGGAGGTTAATCTCCACCATTTGAGCCCACACTCAGGGAGATCATCCCATGTTCCATAAGGTGGTTGAGTGATTTTTTCATCTAACCAAGGGTGTGCACTTTAGTGGCAACATGTAGATAAATTTATTTCTTTGCAAGGTATAATTTTGTATATAACAAATTTCTCATTTTAAGACAATATTTATCCATTTTCATTAATATTGACGATCTTGTCAGTGAACACATCTTTACCTAAGGTGTTGTCTAGTTATATGAACCTTATCTCACCATTCCTTGGTTTTCATTATGTTTGTTTCTTCCTTACTATAGGTTATACTAAGTTGAATTGTTTAACAAAAAAAATTATCATATCCATTTCCATTATACTTGAAATTCATTAAATAACTCTACTTATTCCAATAGATCAACACATGACATAATTTCAATAGAAATTTGTTGTTATTTTATGAGAATAATCATTTTTAGTACCACTTAAAATAGAGTAAGATGAATAAATTAGAAGGCAATTTAAGAAAATTTGAATACTAAATAGCCTCCATAGCAACAAAAATAGGTCTATGCTCCTTAATCACATTACGTAAGTTGTTTCCAAGATTTCTAAGGCCTTTCCATCAAACCCATTTTGACATGCACAACTACAATGTCATTTCTAGAGGCATTTTGTCAAACAATTCACTTGTCTTGTCTATGCTTCTTAGTTGTGATTAGAATTACCTACATGGAGAGGGGAGGGAGAGAAACGGTAGTTGTTATGTTATTGATTGAATGTTGAAGGATTAACTTTAGGTATAGAGCCAAGATCTATACTTCTAACCAATGACCTAAACAAAGTGCAATCATTACTAGGTGAGTCCTTTGAACCAGATAAAATATTATCATAAAAAGAAGTAATAAACCTGTTATAATGGTGTCCAATTTGTTTTTCTAGTAATCACCTTACTAAACACCCTCATTAGGACCATTTATCCATATAATTTTGTTCTACAATGTACTAACAACCATTAAAAAAGTGAACAAATTCTAGTGGGTGCCTAGGGTTTAGCTAGGCAACATGCATTAATATATGTTATGAATAAGAGTGATTAAATGAGAAGAAGCAATTATTGACTATCAAACTATGGAAAAATTTGCATAACTTAAGAAAGATATGAATTTAGGGAAGAAGAACTTAGAATATGTTGTCCCATAACTCAAGTGTCTGTATTGATGATTTTTTTGGACTTTAGCTTGTTGATTCCACACATGTTGCTCTATCTTCGTGCCACTACTTGAATCCTCCCTCATGCCTTTCCTTCTTCATTCACCTCTTTTTTCTTGATTGCAATAAACTCCCAAATTATAGATTTTAAGAGGAAAGGGGTCGACTCTCTTGCAAACACGTCATTTCAGTCAAATTTTGCAAAAATCGTGCCTTGCTAAGGGTCGCCATGCTTTCTAAGGGCATGATCACCATGCTTTAGGCCATCCATCATAAATATAGGGTGTCTCCTAGCTATACAAAATAATGGGTAGCATTTAGTCACCATTTTTTGTGTTTTCTTCTTACATGCAATGCCTCTATTCTCCCTCTTTTTCCACACACGATTTCTTTCCTTTATCTTCTTTTTACCTTTTTCATTCAATGGATTTACAAAGGTTTTTTATTTATTTCATTACCTTATGTAACACGTCCCTTCTTTATTTGCATTTATTTATATAAGCATCCTTTTATTATTACCATTACTACTTCCTTAATATTATTTACTCCTAGGTGTTTCTATTTATTTATATTTTTTATTTCATTATTATTTATTATTTATTTACATATGTTTTATTTAATACTATATTTATAAATTTATACATGTTTATTTGTTTAAGTACTATGCATTGAATTTATGTCATTGATGCAATCATGGCTAGAGGGTCTTCAAAGAAAACTATCCAACCATGCAGCAAGAACAACACAATGAAAAAATAATTTAAGGTAAACAAAGCAAAACAGAAACAATCTTAATTAACTCAGAGAATTTTCATGTACATATTCACCAGCAATATGCCAATGTTATAGATTCATTGCGTAGGCCCGATTACACAATATAATAAAACCCTATCACGGACCTATATCTGCTCATAAACCCCTTATAGCAGCGTCTAGGATCTACTCGACACACTACTACCCCCAAATGGTTTAAGACATCAATATATATATCAATCAAAGCTTTGGAATGATCTACGTCGGCCATGGGTAGAGAAAATCAAACAAATAAATGTAACGTGGAGAAAATAACCATGTCAGCCACATCATTAATGATTACAAATTTAAATGTAATTTTGTGATGTGAACCCAACAAAAAGATTAGACACAAGCCCAAGAACATAAAAAAATACACTGATAAGATCCACAAATGAAGGGAAAGATCCATAAGGAATCACAATCGCCGATGAAGAACATGCACATGTAGAACATAGGTCGGCTTACTCCAAGGACTTACGTTCAGTGAATGCATAGAATGAGGTGCATGCCCAAAGAGAGATCGCTTATCGGCCAAGGAATGAAGAATGAAGCACAAGAGAGATCCATGAACAATGAAAATGATCTTCAAGCCCAAAAACATGAAACTGCATGCCAGAAAGCAAATAATAAGAACAACTTAAATATTTTTTTGGGTGATGCAAGATTGCCATGACCCAAGGATGCTCCTGCACCAGACACCCCTGGTGAGAAAAGATGTTCCATGAGAGGAACTCATGAACATCTGATAGGAATCGGGGTATGGATCCCATGCTCATTCTTGATCCAAATGTCTTCTTTGTCTGTACTTTTCTTCCACCTAACCTCCTGTCCTTCCTTTGCCAAATCCTTCAATTTCTTCTTCTCTTCATCTCCTTTTTCTTGCCTCATATCTGCACATGGTGGTAGGGGACATTTACCACCACCCACTTTCTTCCGCTCTTTTGATCTATCTCTTTTGTAGGACCCCATCTTATATGCAACCAAAGTCTTCAGCTACATAGCTCTCTCCCTACATTCTTACGGTACCATCTTACTCCAAGATTCATCCACAAGGTTCCTCTTCAATTTCTTGCCATCCTCCACTATAGTCTCCGCAACCTGCATTTCAGCATGAAAACTCTTTACAAGACTCAAGTTCCTTACTCCCTCCTCTTTATTCTTCAAGGAAGCAAAAGTAAACTTTCATCCATCCTTCTCTATGGTAATAAAATTCCTTCTGCAATCATATAGAGCTCCTCTATCAATCTGCCAAGGTCTGCCCAACAACACATGACAAGCACTCATAGACAAAACATCACACAAAACTTCATCTTTGAAAGGTCCAATATTAAAGTTCACCAAGAACTGCTCTTTCACCTTCACTACATGATCATCTTGTAACCAACTCATCCTATAAGGACAAGGATGTGGAAACCTCTTCAAACCAGGTTTCTCCACCATCTCCTTAGATACCAAGTTATCAGTACTTCCACTATCCATAATAACCTTACAACACTTACCTCCTCATTTGCACACAATCCAGAAAAGATTCTTCCTTTGTGAAGTTCCAATCTCTTCCCTACTCTGCCTCATCAAGACTCTCCTAAGCATAAGAGATTCTCCCTGCTTTGGTTCTATCTCTTCTAGCACTCCAGTTACCAGCTCTTCATGGGCCATGAAACTCTTTTTGCTAGTTCCTTTACTTGATCCCTCAGGACACTCAAAGGATCAATGTCCAGTTTCTCCACACTTGAAACATTTACCCAAGAATTCCTTTCTTCCATTTCCTCTCCTTTGTGTCCTTTGATATGGTTCTTTACTCCACTTAGATCTTGTTTCTTCTTCACTTGTCTACTTCTCCTTGTTGTTGCTCATCTGCTTCTCTTTCCCTCTAGGGTTATTCTTCTGTCTTTTCTTCACTTTATCTTCTGCCTTAAGAGCATATTGAAAGGCATGCTCAACTGTGGAAATCCTCAACATACTTATCTCATCCTGAATGTTAAATCTAAGGCCATTTATATACCTTGCCACTTTGTCTCTAGTCATCTTTGGGTGCCCAGATATGATTTTCATCTTGTAAAATTCTTTGGTGTACTCTTTCACACTTATGTCCTTTTGCTTCAGGTTCTACAACTTCTTGAACAATTCCAACTCATAGTCTTTTGAAATGAATTTAGCCTTCAACCTTGCAACCTTCTGCCTCCATTGAGTGCTTCTCATTTCACCATTTTCCACTCTATCCTTTTGCAACTCTTTCCACCATAAAGCAACATGCCCCTTTAACTTGGTTTGTGCTAGTTTAACCCTTAGTGGGTTTGTAATATCCTCAAGCTCAAAATAGTCTTCCAACTCTCCTATCTAATCTATCAAGTCTTTCGGATTCAATGTACCAGAAAAGTTAGAAACCTCCACCCTATGAATTTTACTTGTGCCACTGCTCTCAACAATCTCTCTTCTCTCTCATCAGTTGTTCCTTTAGCTTCTTCAGTCTCAAGCTCTTCTACAACCTCTTCATATTCATCTTTCGGTTAAGGATTCCTCCTCAAACCAACCAGGGTGTTCCATATCTCATTCCTCATCTCATTTCTAAAATCCCTCATCATCTTCTCTATTCTTCTAGGGTTCATCCTTCTCGGCGAAATCTCTTCCTCTGCCTAGGTGCAATTGCCTCAGCTCGATGATCTGACTACAAGGTTTCAATTGCCTCTCTCTCGGTGATCTATTGAACACACTTACACCCTAACTCAAATCGACGATCTGTTCGCACAAGGAATGCATCAAGGACTGTAACTCAAATAAGGTTCTCAACTCACTCTAATCTTCAACAACCAACTCCACTCACAAGTCCTTTACAACTACAGGTTGGATCCTCAATCTGCCACCCCACAACAAATCTTCATCAGGACTTTGTAGACTTTGATGATCCCTCACAGAATGAATCTCGCTTTGATACGATTTGATGCAGTCATGGTTGAAGGGTCTTCAAAGAAAATTATCCAACCATGCAGCAAGAACAACACAACGAAAAAATAACTCAAGGTAAACAAAGCAAAATAGAAACAATCTTTACTAACTCAGAGAATTTTCATGTACATATTCACTAGCAACATGCCAGCTTTACAGATTTGGTGCGCATGCTTGAAAACATAGCATGACAAAACCCTATCTTGGACCTATATCTACTCATAAACCCCTTATAGCAGCTTCTAGGATCTACCCAACACACTGTTTCCCCCAAATGGTTTAAGACATCGATATATATATCAATCGGAGCTCTAGAATGATCTGCATCGACCATGAGTAGAGAAAATCAAACAAATAAATGTAACACGGAGAAAATAACCATGTCGGCCACATCATTGATGATTACAAATTTAAATACAATTTTGTGGCGCGGACCCAACAAAAAGATCGGACACAAGCCCAAGAACATCAAAAACTACATTGATAAGATCTGCAAACGACGAGAAAGATCCACAACGAACCACAATTGCCGATGAAGAACATGTACGTGTAGAACATAGGTTGGATTACTCCAAGGATTTACATTCGATGAATGCATAAAATGAGGTGCAGACCCAAAGAGAGATCGCTCATCAACCAAGGGATGTAGAATGAAGCACAAGAGAGATCTGTGAACAACGAAAATGATCTTTAGGCTTGAAAACATGAAACTGCATGCTAGAAAGGAAATAACAAGAACAACTTGAATATTTTTTTGGGTGATGCAAGATTTCCATGACCCAAGGATGCTCTTGCATCAATCATAGGTAATACTTTCAATATAAATGAATAATTTGATTGTCAACAATGTCTTCCGAATAGACAATGACAATAGCCTCGATGTCTAAGATCCTAGGGTTACAAGAGAAATTAATATCTTTGAGAACTCAATTCATTTTTGTGGAATTGTCACCTTAGACAACCTTACAGGTTCGACTACAAGATCATTTAGCAACATTCTTACTTAGTCCTAGATGCAATAAACCTTAGGTTATGGTGAAGTCACCTACAAAGTGTCATTGAGGTTTGGCTGTAAGTTTGATTGTCTCTCATCATCATACCACATAATCCACCTCATCTTGCACCTTGGGTACTTGCATCCAATTGAAACCTTCACACAAGTCCACCAATTGAGTCATTAGTCCGAGTCAGTATAGATAAAATAAAGCATTCAAACTTTACCAAAACATGATAAGTTTATACATATATTAATTATTAGTAGCATGTTTAGAACATAATAATCAGACACACATAAGTTCATTTAACGTAAAATGGTCATAAATCCACCCTTAGTCCAAATTACCATAGGGCTAGGAGTGATGCAAGAAAATTGTGAGTCTTAGGGGGGATATGACAATTGAGGGCACAAGAATGGGGGAAGGGGGTAGTAGGGTAGGCTAGAAGCAAGCATCAATTCCCCATTTCCAGGCCCAAAGTGGGGGTAATGAGATCCTTTAATTGTTGAAGAAGATTTTGTAATGTTTCTTTCCATAATAAGGAGGGAGATTCACATGAATTATCCACATGACTTGCAAGGGGGGTTCTTGCACCAATAAATTCTGATTACTTATTTGGGGGTAGAGAAAGGGAAGGAGGCTAAAAAAATCAATAGCCATTTGCAAGACTTTATAAATTTGTAGGATTCCTTCAGTGACCCCAAAACTTTAAAATGATGGGGGAGAGCTTCTTTCCACCATGAAGCATGAATGTCTAATTTGTATTTGGGGATATGACAATTCACTGCAATATGTTCAAAACATTTTTCCCACCAAGGAGAAACCCCCTCATAATCCAAGAGTTGCTTCCAACATCTACTAGAAGGTCCTTTAAAATATTAATCTCCACAAAAATGTGAGAAAAAACAAACAAATAACACAAATTTTTATGATTGCAAAAATAAATAAATCCATTAACTACAAATAAAAATCTATACATGTTATTTGGTTGAGTGGTTGACATCATGCTAACATGGTTTGAGCAAGAACACGTGTTTCCCCACAATCCACATTCTTTCATTGAGAATACATATGTGATCTTTGGTGGACTCAAAGATTGCAATTAAAACCCTATGCACAAGGGTGTTTTTCAAAAAACATTTTCCATGAGGCCAACAAGAACTTGAAAACCAATTATGCAGGTGAACAATACTGAACCATAAATGATTGAAGTGATCAATTAAACCATTTTTAGAGACAAATTTCTCTCATTGTAAAATTTCATCCCTGAAGACCATAACAAGGGATGTCTTAGAACAATTCCTCTCTTTACTTCCTCCAAAATAAATGTAGGTCAATTGAGTTATGGGATTGGAAAACAAAAAAGAAGCTTTTTGGGCTACTTGTTACACTCGTGGTTTTATATGGCTGTGAAGTTTGGGGTAGTGGCACGTTAGCTATAAAATGGAAACAAATAGAAAGACTTCACAAGCACTTAATCACAAGCAATTTTAAAATAAAAAGTATGGTCCCATACAAGATTGTTTTAGCTGAGGCTGGGGCCTTCCCAATGGAAATGACAGTGTCAATTTGATTATTAGGCTATTTGCAGAGAATAGAGAATATGGAGGAACACGGTTGGCCCAAAACTGTGGTGGAAGAAGAATTAACTAGAAGGAAGAACACATGGATGAAACAAAATTTCAAGTGGATGGGAAAATGGGGGATCAACATGCAAGAGTGTCCAAGCACAAAATTCGAGATGGAAAGGTATGTAAAAGAGAAAGTCAAAAACACTATGTGGTTGAAGCAACTTGGCCAGAAAAGTGAACACTATGTTTTGCATTTTAACCCTACTTGTCATCATGAACACAAATTATTCATAGGGGAAAATATAAAGTGAAAGGCTAAAATGCTAATAGCTCAGTTAAGAACTAGCTCACATTGTTTGAGATGCAAAATGGGAATATGGAAAATAACCAAAGAGAGGTGGTCAGATAGAATTTGTTGTTTATGCTCTTTAGGTTTAGTGGAGACAAAGTGGCACTACATTATAGAGTGTAAAGCTTACGAGGACATTCAATATTGTTACTTAGATTTGTTAAAAGTCAAATCTTTAGTGGCTTTGTTTGAAGAGGAGAAGATTGATAAAGAAACAAGTTACCTGACCAAAATACACAACATAAGAAACAAAACTAGTAAAGAGATTGAAAACAATAGTAGGTAGTTCGGTGCGGTGGTTTTGTTGTGTTGGAAAAGGTGGTTTTCCGGTTTCATCTCTTGGGTCCCATAGACTGGCAGGTCTCGTGGATGAAATTAAAATCATTCATTCATGGAAAAAATTCGCAAGATCTTGTTGATAACAACGTCCTCATTACCGGATGCTGCCGACCCTTGACCTGCAACATCTACAAAGAATTTGGGTGAAATGGAATGAGTAGATTTTGATCCCTTCATGCCACTAAAACATTCTTTCTCCACACCTTGTACCACCTCAGAAAAGTTGCAGATAGCAAGCTCTGTTCTAGCAACTACTAGATCTAAGGGAAAAACCTTGCTCTTACCACAACTTTCGAGGCAACCGCTACAAATCCATCCTTGTGTTCAAGAAGAGCCTCAATGGCAAAAGGATTTAGTGGCCATCAAGAGCCTATATGTACCTACACCATTTTTAATAGATTAGATACTAGTACATAAAGGTGAAAATTGCCTACCTTGCACATTTTCCCTCCATTTCAGTCCCACTTTTATTTGATTATCTTTAATGTAATACAAAAAAAAAATTTAACAATAGTACAATTTGTGTTGAAAGTTGATACATAATATAATTATTATTATTTTTATCTACATTCATTTTTTTTTCTCTTGGAAAATAATTCATAATATCATTAATTAATAAAGATATTACATATTGAAGAACTTGAAGAAGCTTAAACAAGGAGAAAAAATAGTAATCTACATTCATTCTTGAGTATTAGCTAATTCAATTTACATCTATTCTTGGAAATCAATTTTAGTCTTTAGTTTATTAATTTCCAATTCAAGTTCAAATATACAATTTGCATGATTTATCCAAGCAATTCTCGTGATTTGTAAAAATAACTCCAAATTTTTAAATTCAAAATTTAAATTTAGGTTCTTTTAAATTTGGAACAATATTCCCCCTTTCCCCGAACACGTTATGTGTCAATTTGAAGCACAAACACTTCACTTGCCACCTTTAGATTTGTATTTAAGAATTAGCCCTAATTCATTTAAACATATGAGAAATCACATTGAAATAACACCTCTTGCACACATAAGGAACATCAAAATATTATCATGCAATCCCTACATCAACATGCAAGAACACATTACACCTCCAAGTGCTCTTGAGTAAGCACACCACATCCTCTCTATGATCTTTGTAGAAAGTTGTTAAATCGTATCCAAAGTGTTTGACAAAAGATATAAATATTTGCAATTCAACAAATACTTTTGTCCACATTACCATTTTAATGCAAATTATAAGAACGAAGGAAACAAGATTTTAGACATAAATTAAGAGAGTTGTATATCCACGGCTAAAATTTATATCCATAAAAAAATAGACCTAAAAGATACATGATTAATTCCATAATCATGAAGAATTATTCTACAATCACAAAAATAATCTACTTTTATTGATTTATATAAGATTATTTAATTGATTCACGAACAAATCAATTAAAACATCTAACAAAGTCTAATTAACAATAATTTAAGAAATACTAATCATTAAGTACATTTATTTCAATACATTTTAATCTTAAAATTATTTATTTGTTCATATTAATTAATTAATATAACTATATTATTATTTGTAATCGTTTTAAAATTCTTACAATATTTTATTCAATTAAACATAAAAATACCCTATTTTATTCCCACCTGCGCAATTCACAACCCCAAGTTTGGTGTCTTTAATATTATATAAATACTAATTTTAACCTGGATTAAACAGTCCTACAGAAGATCCTTAAAACCCCCGGAATAGTTTAAACATGTACAAGTTGAATAATTCAGGTGGTTTAGAGAGGATGGGAACGGGGGAGGAAAATGTGAAAACAGAGGCTCTGCAAATCCTTAGTCTCTGTGATATCCTCCCTCGCTTGGTGGTCTTTGACCTTGATTACACCCTTTGGCCTTTTTACTGGTAATAAACCTCTTTAATTCTCCTCAATTTGTTTTTCAATTCTTCGATTTCCTAAGAAGATAATTTTCAAATCCCAATCAGGAGTGAAATTTTTGGTATAAGATGAGAGATGGGTAATATGTGTTTTTTGTTCAAAATACTCTGTACAGCTATCGAGTATGTCTAATTGTTTAGATTGTGGATGTCCACATTTAAAAGTAAGTTTTCCAAAATTTGATTGAATGTATTTAGATCATGGGTTTGAAGTAAAAGTTTCAATTTTTCTTAAATTTTCAGATTTGGTGTGCTAGGTTGTGAGTAAAAATATGTGTAGTAAGTTCCTCATTTTATAGATTCTTTCTTGCAAAGCTTCTTTGGGTGGATTGATCTACCGTGTCAACTATCTGGTTTGTATGGGTTGGTTAGTTTTGCAATGGTGATTTTCGTTTCCTTAGAAGCTAGTCTAATGAACACCTTTTTCATCATTTGCCATATGTATCAGTTTTTCTTTCCTTAAGTCTTGATTCGTTATCTTAAATTAAGATTTAACATTATTGTGAATTGTGATGTGATATGAAATCTGGATGGTTATATAATTGTTTTTTTTTTTTTGGAAGCATGGTTAAAGGGAGTTTCCTCTTTTTCGTTTAAATGTTAACCTTAACAGATTTTTTTCCAAGGCCTCATTGGGTGGTTTCATCTTCCAGTTTAACTGTGTGTTTGCAATCATAATTTTCCTTAGGGGTTAGACTAATGATTATATTCCAATCATTTGCTATATCAAAGAGCTTTACAGGGAATTATTCTTGTGGTGCATTGCCACTGGCTTTCTCTTTCCCAAGTGAATAAGACCAAATGCTTTGTCTAGTTGTCACTGTATGATTTTCTGACTTCTCAGGATCTATTTAGCCAGTTCTTGATGTTTATAATGAAATTTGGGAGCGCCTTTGGAACCAGTCTGATTTCATACGATCTAGGAACTTTTGTGATGTTGACATGATTTAATTTTAGCAACAGGTCTTGACATCATACATTTTTTGTTGGAAACGGAGTCCTATGGTTGTAAAAATTAAAAGAACACGAGTTTACTTTTACTGTACATCTGAAACTGTTTAGCTACAAAAATTGTTTGTCAAATAGTTTAACATGATGCTGGCCCAGATGGTTTACAATAATGTCATGTACAATAGCCCTAATTTTTTGTTACCTATACTTGATAGCCAGTTAAAGATAATTAGGCATGCGTTCCCAGGAAATGCTTGCTAGCCTTCCTCTCATTGTGATTCCTTTTCTAACAGTGCTTGCATACCTGTTTGCTTATAACCCTTTGTTCAATCTTAGTGGCTCATAGGGAATGTATAAAACAGAAACCATCGGTAACCCTTAAATTAAAGCTTGGTGTATATAGCAAAATCGTTGTTGAAATGCACTGCAAAGTGACATCAAGTTTCTTGCTTTTATGCCATGGAAGGTAATTGTAAGATAAATAAATATAAAATTTCAAATCAGTTGATTCTGTGTCCTCTTATGTTTCTTTTATGTATGGTTTTTGATTGGTTTCAAATCTTTTTATGAATTTGCAAATTTCCAACGGTGAGAAGATTGGGAAGGTTGGGTTGATTTTTAATTTTCTTGAATTCAAGCCTTCTGATAAGCAATTGTTAGTGTTTAAAATGCGAACCTTAATTTTTCAAGAAAGAAGTATGATGCCTTGTGGATTTACTTTGAGGATAGATACGACTGCTTCACAATTCACTATTCAGTAATATAGACAAAACACAATTAAAATAATCTATGTTGCAGGGTTCGGCAGAACCTCCCCTTGCACTTTTGTGGGTCTGATTTGGGGATGGGATGAACAAATGATCCTTAGGGAACCTGGGGTGCCCAGGGCAGACCCAGGTGGACCCACAAACCCCAAGAGAAAAAGAAAAAAATTTTTTCTTAACATTTTTATAAACACAAAGTGCGAAAATACCTAATTTCACCCTCAAGTGATAAAATCGTGAAAACAGTGTGCGCTGTGAATGTTTGTGCAGTTTCAAAGGCCTTAATTTGGGCTTGGTGGCAGCACCTTTGCCCCTCAACGCTGCCCTAGGGATGTAATTATACTAAGCGCTGGTGTCCCTGACAACTTAGGAAGTGGTTGGTGGCATTTTGTTCCTGTTTCACCTTCCCCTGTACCCCAGAAGATTTGGGTGCACATTTCACATAAGCAAGGACACATCCTCGGGTAACACTGGTGTTTATGCACAATTTTAGAAGATTGTTGGAGAAACCTCTTAAAAAGTCAAACTAGCCTTTGTGCAAGCTAATTACATCTACAAGTTCTCTTGTAGTTTCCTGTTGTAATTTGACAGCTTTGTTGCAACCAAGCTGATTGTCCATCACAACTCTACAATGGCTCCCTGACTGGGAATGTTTGCTAGCCTGTTTCTCAGCTCAGTGTATCATCAACCACCAGTTCTTATATACTGGTGTTGATCATCTTTGTTCCTTCCATTCTGTATTTTGGTTGTAATATGTGTGAGCTCTGCTATGATTCGATTTCTAATGATATACTTGCAGATCTACTTGCCTACACCTTTTCTTGTTCAAACTTAGTGGTTCTGAGGGAAAGTATGAAAACAGATAACATCTTCCCCATGTAAAACTCCAACTGTCACAGCCCTCTAGTCACTCAGTCCACATTGCTTGTGAGTTGTGTGTATATTGAAGTGACTTCTTTTTGCTTCTTTTTTCATTCTGCCCATCACATGCTATACTGCATCTAATGCATATTGACCCAACCTTAGTTATATGAACGTTGATTCCACTGTCTTTGAGAAGATTGTATTTCATGATCATGGGCACTCTTGATTTCCTTCTACTTGCATCAGAATCTGAGTTATATAGTTAGGCCCCTAAATCTTCGGATGTGTCAGATTTCTGAAGACTTTTCTTCCGAACCTTTCATGTCCAAGTTATATTTTTTGACAACCTCTAGTATCAAAACATTGTACTTCTGAATTCTTGTGGAGATTTTCAACCACTAATTTTATGAACCTGTAAAGCATTGCCTTGGGCCTGGTGTATACATTTGCCATCAATTCCTCCAATTTCTATACATAGCATTTTAATTTTTTATCCTTTGGATTTCCAATTGTTGAGACTTCAATTTGGTATGGCCTTGAATCTATTGCAATTTTATGCAAGTCTCCAGTACTTAGTGTAATTGCATATTTTTGCTATCTTACTGGGTTCTCCTGTTCTGGGGCCTGTCAACAAACTGATGAGGAGCAGAAGTGGGAGTGTGACGGGATGGCCAGTGTATGGCCCTGCCTCCCTGGGTACCCTAGATGGCAAGCCCATGCCCTGGCCGAATTCCATGGGATTTTTTTCCAAAAGAAGGCCAAAACAATGAAAAAAAATGTAAAACAGCAGTACATACTCTGTGGGTACAGGGTATGTACCCATAGGATACCCAGGCCAGCAGGGCCATGCCTTTGCTGAATCCTGTGGAATATTTTTCCAGAAAAAGGCCAAAACAAAGAAAATAAAATGTAAAACAGCAGTTCATTTGCTGCAGCGGCATTATCCTCTACAGCAACACAATAAAGCCTTTCTTGGCAGCAATTATTTGTTTTCCTTTAAGATAGGAATGGCATTGGTACCCCAACTGTCACAATGTTGTTTTCACCTGTCCTTTGAGAGCCATCACACGTCTGAGCCATTGCATGAAGCCCTAGATCACCCATTTGAGAGGCCCAAATCTGCGTCAGTTGAAAACATTAGCTGGGAGGGAAAGAAAGCAATCATGTCCTTGAAAGATATATGTTCAGAAAAATCAGCTCCGCTTAAGGATTTAATTTAATTTATGTCCAGAAAAATATATTAATGGATGCTCTCTTGAAAAAATTATTATATATCTCAAGGACATAATGTTTTGACAAGCTTACCTTTTCCATATATTAATTCTTTTAATTATTTTTAATAAATGTATATATTATATCATTATTATATGTTAGATATTTATTATTAATTTATTATATATAAACTATGATATATATTGATTATATATATAGATGTACCCGTACTTGGGGCTTTTTTTTAACATTCCGGCATACCCATACCCTGAATCTCTACCCTTTTTTCTATATCCGAACTGGTAACTTAGTATTTTTGCAATTCAATGTCAGCTCTGAATACTACTCAGATGCATATGCCAATTCTTGACATCTCTGGTATTTTTCTCAGTTGGTTTGTTTCTGATGCTAGTTATACCACATATTCTGAGTCTATTTCACTTCACAAAACATGTATCAGGTTGCACAATTACATGGCGTCTGATCGAACCTTTTATATGAGTGTAATATAGGTTTCCAATGAGGATACCAGATACCACCCTAACTTGATTCCTTTTAGATGCCACTTTTAAAGGTTTTTAGTTTTTTCTTCAGAATTTGTTAGCAGTATATTCTGTGGCAAATTCAGTCATCACACCTTGTGCCAAATAATGAGTATAGCTAGATTAAATTCCGTGCATCACACAACAATGCAATTAACTCCACCCTCTTCAGTAGTATATGCGAGCCCACTAAATCTCAACAATTCCAAGCTGATACATGGACCTTCAAACGTGTGCTTGACATACCACTTAGCATAGAAAGAAAGAAAGAAAGAAAGAAATTGTATTAATGTCCACAAATGACCAAAATAGGTCAATAATACTCAAAAATAAAGCTTGAGATGACAGCAAGAGGTAGCCAACAAGAGGCTCCAAAGTAGCTGCAAACAAAAAGATAATTAAAAGCACAACAAAATCTGATAGCCACAAGTCATTTTGACAAACAAAAAGAAGGGGTCAACCTAGAGGGAGGAAACCTTAGTCCTGTCAAAAGAGAAAGAACCTGTGAGATCACCGAGATGACTAAGAACACTCTAAAATGTCCAAATATCCAAGAGAAAGGGTTCATTGCCAAAGGAAAAGAGCCAAGGACACTGGATTGGCAGGATGGGTGAACTAGGTGTAATCTGTATCACTAGAAGATGGACTGAAACACCCACCATTAACTTCTTGCTAAGTTATGGTTATAGTATGGGCCTTCCTCTCTGCTATAAACTTTGTTTAGTGGCAGCAGTTGAAATGTTTTTCAAACCAAGTTAATATTGATGCTATAAACTTCACCATTGGTGCCAAAATGCAAAGTTCTTGTCTCATGATTGAATTTTCTTGTATGCATCAAACAGATTCTTAAATCTTCACTAAAACAAACAACACATTGGGTGGAATAACTTAACAATGTCATAACATCTTCTTTTAATGTTCCTCCTGTTCAGCACTTCACATTTTCTGAACAAGTGAATCAAATTTAGTTCCCCTAAAATTTGGTTTCTGCCGAATATTTCTCCTGTCATTTATGCCTTGATGATAGACCTGTATTAACCTTTAATCAACAACCATCATTCCTTGCAACCATCATCCCTTAGTGCTAGAGTAGGATTGCATTGTATGTGAACAGTCTGTGTCAACATCTGCTATCTCTGTGTGAGTTTGCAGATACAAGGAAGGTGGTCGATTATAATCATGCCTATAAGTTCAATTTGCTATCCACGCTTAGAAGATTTGAAGGATAATATTGTGGTGTTTCTTGATGGAATAGAGTTGTCACGTCTGGGGCGCTTAAGACAAGGATGATGTAAGAAACAGTAAATGAGCCAATAATAAGGTGAGGTGTATTTTTGGGAGCAAATCGGAGATCACTTTGTGGATGTGCACGTGATGTATAATTGGCAGGGAAATCTAAAATATACTGTCGTATTCTTATATTGAGGATTATTACTGCCTTTGTGTGCTAAACAACTTACACGTCAAAGTGGATAGAATATTTAATGGCTGAACTTGCTAATTTACAAAAAAATTGCTTTGTGAATTTGCCAGAAAATAATTTATTTACAAAGGTAGATCCTAAAGATTTCCCAGGTGTTTTTTAACAGTCAAAGTTTGTATTTGAATTATCATATAAAACAATATCTTTATTTGTATGGGACAGATAATACAAAAATGATAAATTTTGGTCTATGTGTTGTTACTTTGTTATTATTTGTCCAGGTTCACTTGATGCAAGCAGATTATAATTCGTTGACTATCACTGCACCAAACTTTATTTCAATACAAAACTTAAAATATTCAGTCACAGTAGCCCAAAAACTCTTTTGTTTAGTAGGATATGCCCTATGTGAGACACTATTATCACTGATCCAATGAAAGATATATTTTGTAAAACTCTTGAACAGTTGAGTATGTACTAAAAGCATATTGAAGGGAGAGTAAATTGTGCACTTAAGAATACATAGACTATCATAAAGCATTTGAACTGCCCATTCATGGAAACTGAGATATAAGTGCTATTGGTAATTCATCAAATAATCAAGGGCATGGCTTAAATATCTCTTGCCATGAAGTAAAGTTAAGAGTATATATGTCTCTCAATCCCATTGCTGCGATAGAACAAAATATGATGGCATTCACACACAAGAGAGGAACATGGTGTAGAAATTATTAAATTCTGTCCTTTTTTTTATAACCATGTGCTATTTCTTTGTCTATCTTTGAAGTCTTGTGTCTTGGAAAAGAAATAAATAATGAGATTGCATTGAGGGAATTCTAGAAAGAAGTTTAGCAGGGACAGAAATATATACTAGTATGTTTAAATTTTAAGGACCTAGAATCCATTCCTGTCTGAAGTGTAGGCAACATTGCAATCTGTTACTTGTGACCAGGTAATTGATATCTAACATTCACATAGTCTACATGTTGCACAAAAGTTTTGAAAAATGTACTTACATAAAATCCTCTTCATAAAATCTTCCTCAGCGAAGTTAGGTAAGTTGTTATTTTTAATGGAGTGGATGTTTTACATTTTTTATTTGTAGTGTCAAGATATTTGGTGAATGACAGAACAAGAACATCAGTTTCTTGTGCACATCCTTAAAAGGAAAAAATATAATGCTATGTACTGACAAGCAGAACTGCTTTGTGCAGTGAATGTCGATCACCGAGGGATAAGCCTTCCCTTTATCCTCAAGCCAAGGGCATACTTAATGCCCTGAAAGAAAAAGGCGTTAGTATGGCTATTGCTTCTCGAACTCCCACACCTGCAACTGCTAGAACCTTTATGAAAAATCTTGGTATCACATCATTATTCACAGCAATGGTTAGTGTTAGTTACATTACTGCCCTTTCAATGAATTAAAGTTTTTAATTTATATTTTAGTTGATTGGTTTTATTGAAAATGCAGGAAATATACCCTAGTTGGAGTCACAAGACAGAGCACTTTGAAAAAATTCATCAAAAGACAGGAGTGCCCTTCAAGTCAATGCTCTTCTTTGATGATGAGAATCGGAACATTGAATCTGTATGTCATTTGTTTCACAGTTGCTTTGTGATTGATAAGTCTTATGGCAGTTCATGGCATACCCTTTTGCTAGAAAACAAAAGCAGAAAATCATCTTATCTTTATGACATCTTCACCTTACTTCATTGTTTCAGGTTTCAAACATGGGTGTAACGAGTATTTGGGTGGGAAATGGAGTTAATCTTGAAGCTTTGAAGTCAGGACTTAGAAGATTTTCTGGATCTTCTAGTTCACAGAATTCAGCTACAGAAAATCAGGATGTTTAAATTTGCAGCTATGTTGCAAATCCTGTAGTTGATAAACAACTGTAGTGATTTAATTCTTAAATATGATTTTACATGTTAAATACCATTGCTCTACAAATATTTTTCTAGCGATTTATTTCCACATTGATCAACTGGAGTTCCACAAAAGTAGTGACATAACAATTGAATTGAGTCGTTGATTCCATTACTTGTGAACATTTTCTATAATGAAAATGTTCTCATCAAGTCTCATCAATACACAAAGGTTAGTTATATTCCAACATTGGTAGTTTTTAGCAGTGAAAATAAAACATTGGGTGTTACATTTTATTCTGTTATTTGCTAAAGTTAGCTATGGTTAGGGTCTGAACAAATTCGAGTTAAATTCTGTCACCAATAGTATAATGCTTATTGTGACCATAGCGTTTCTTATCACAAAAAAAAATTTCAAGTCTCTGGCCTTCTATCAGCTATTTGACTCACTTATCTCCCTCCAATGCTTTGCCCTTTTGTTCCATTGATCTGCACTCTTGATCTCCCTGTGGGTAGACACATTTCCATACAAAACTATACCCATTGCAAACTACAGTAATGAGAGAGCAAAAGGAAACTGCAGTAATAATGGGAAATATGATAATATCATTATCCTTAATCATTCCTAGAGTTTTATAAAATTGCTTTTTTTTCTTTTCACAAGACACGATTTATCAGAAATGAAGATATTTCCAGTCAGAGGAGCTGGTAAATTGTGTAGGATAAGCCCCTTCCCATATGAAAAAGTTACAGTATCATCAATATTTTTATCTGCATGCTCTTTTTCCTTTTTAATTAACAGAAGATTTCCACAAGTCTAATTGGGGGCAGACAAATTAACCAAATCTCATCCGATATCCAAAAATAGACAATCACATTACTAACAGTTTTATTATTATTAAATATCAGAAACTTTAAAGGATTAGACAGTCATCAGCTGGGCAGACCACACAGGGTCATATATACACAGTAAAATACAAACTATTTTAAAGAAAATCCAAACTATGTAGTGTTCAGCTACTAGCTCTGCTTACATTGACCATTACATGATAACAGGGCAGAATTTAATCTTTTACAATGATTTGTTAACATAATAAAACAAAACCATTTTTTCAGAATATTATAGACTTCCTCTTTGATCTGCTGCTCCATTTCTCACTGCTGTCTTGGTGGAGTTGTCTGATGTGCCCTTGTGGTGGTGGTTTACCTCTTTGTCCTATGACACTTCTGGGTAATTTGTTGTATTCCTTTTGAAATTCTGAATACCATCTCATGAATGGGGTATTATCAGCTTCATTGAGATGCCAAAGCCCCTTCCAACTTTAACCTCTGTCTTGTTGAAATCCACAGCTTCTTCCTTTAGCAGCTTCACGAGTTTGTCATTTGAGTTCTTCATAGTGGTTGTTATCTGCACAACAACATTGTGAAACACGCATCTTCTAAAAGACTTAGTAAGTACCCTCCTAGTACCTTAAAAAATATCTCCATTTCTAGCCTTCCATATTGCCCATAAGATATTTAGATGATAAGTAGGTCAAAATAAATTATATGCCATACTTAAATCTTCTACAGAACCAAAGAGGATCTCTTGCCAATTTATCTTACCTTTGCCCCCCCATCCCATATGGTTAGCCAAAAACATGTTTTAGATCTCTTCCGCAAACAAGCATTCAAAGAAGATATGTCTAATGCTTTAAGTCTTCTACATACAAAACATAAAGAGGAAAGCTTAAAAGGAATTTTTTGTGACATAAGTAACCATTTAAAGCAAACAAGCTTAGGTTCTAGTATATTAGACCACAACAATTTGAAGGTTTTTGACCACTCTGTACCTGAGAAATCTATATTCCAACATTTGTTTAGATAGAGTGGAAGGTCTTGTGAGAAATTCAAGGTTTTATACATCACCTTAGGTTTTAATTTTAGAATCTTAGTACCATCTGCCCCAATGATATTTTCAATCAATTCATTATCCTTTACATTGCAACGAGGGAACTGAATGTTTCTACAGGGCTCCCTAAGGATAGAGAAAGTTCTTCAATGTGATGGAGGAAGCTTGAATTCAATACTCAGATCTACCCATGATTTTATTTGGTTATTACATATTATGTCTTTAAAACCTCTAATGCCTTTTAAATGCCATGTTTTAGCCGAGCATCCTTGTAATAAAGCAAGTGGTTTGTTTTTTTTAGAGAGGTTCCACCACAGTACTTCTGGTTTGATTCACCTACTCATAGTTAATTTGACTTCTAATGACCTCCTAGGCTTTCCATAAACTTTTGAACACATTTGATCCAATTGGCATTATTAGAAATCTCCCAAATAGAATCTTATTTATGGGGAGTTGTTTCCAACTCTTTGCTTGTTTTGGGACAACAAATTGAATATTATTCAATACTAGAACCTTCCAAGGTTCATTTCCATTTAAGGCTTTAAGGATCCACTTGCCAACCAAGGAGATGCCTTGTATTTTGAGGTCTTTTAGTCCTAATCCTCCTTCCAATTTGCTTAAGCAACACCATTTTCTTATTGCCCTTCCCATTTGATCAAAGGAATTGGCTATTTTTTTTTTAATATTTTATTTATTTGGTAGCTACTAAATAACCAAATAGAGGAGTAATATTTTTTTTTTTGACATCCCTACTTCTAGCTAATGATTTTTGTTTTTGTTTTTTTATCAATTTCACTTTTATCCCATTCCCACATATCTTTCAGACATGGATTAATTGCAAATGGAATGCACGGATACTTAACTTGTTTGTTAGGTCCTCCCCATTGAAATTCAAACTTACTGAACCGATTTGGGGGGTACTTGTCCCAACTAAGCATTATAGATTTTTCCTTGGATATTCTAGCACTTGAGGCTTCACTAAATAAATGAAGTTTGTGTATAAGATAATCTACATTTCTTTTGCAACAGGTTTACAAAAATTGCAGTATCAGCTACAAATTGAATGTTTAAAAAATCTTCATTGGAGAGATTTAATCCTTTAACTTTAGGTGACAATCTAGTATCCCTTAGAATGTAGAAGATGACATTAGAAGCTAACACAAACAAGGCAGGTGCAAGAGGGCAGCCTTGCTTGATTGACCTTTCTAGGGGAAATTGGTTTGACAAAGATCCATTAATTTCAACTTGAGTTAGAACATCGTTTAGTAGAGTCTTCACCATTTGACAAAATCCTCTTGGTAAGCCAAAAGCTTCAAGTGACATAAAAAATTACCACTGTACCCATCATAAGATTTCTTAAAATCTAGTAAGAGAATGCCCATATTTTGGTTGGATTTTCTAGCCCACTCCATGGCTTCTCAGCTGGTTATGAGATTCTCCAATATGTATATTCCCTTAATGAATCCTGTTTGTGTAGGGCTAATAATCTTGGGAAGAATATCCACGAGTTTGAGGGTCAAGAATTTTGTCAAAATCTTGTATGAGACATTAAGTAGGGTAATGGGCCTCTAGTACTTAATTAATGTCTTATCCCCATCCTTAGGGAGTAGTTTAACGATTCCTTTATTGATATTACAACCTAATGAGCCTTTGTTATGGCTTTTGAATAAACTTGCAATAGAGCCTCACCAACCTGTCCTATGTTCTTCTTATATAGTTCAATTGGGAGCCCATTTGCACCAAGGGTCTTGTCATTATTCAACTTTTGAATAACATTTACAATCTCTTCTTTTGATTTTTTTTCTTGGGAATTAAAGCTTCTATATTGGTTTTTAGTAGACTGGTTTTGAGGATTGTTTCCTTAGATGAAAATAGAGTCTTATAGAAGCTGTGGAACAATTTTTTTAATTCCTTAGGGTCACTTATGAGTCTGTTTTCTTCCCAAATATGGTCCACTTGCTCTCGAGATCTCTTATCTTTAATATACTTAAAGAAAATATTGGTGCCCTTATCCCCATTGTTTAACCAGTTCAATTTATCTCTTATTTTCAAACCTTGATTTTTTCTAGCTTGCAAGTTCCTCAATTTGTTTTTTACTTTGAGTAACTTGTCATTCAATCCTAAGTTTTCGGGGTCCAATTGAATTTCCTTCTCTAGTTTGGCCAAACCATCTTGTAGGCCATTTTCTAATCTCTTACTATCTAATGCTCTTTTTTTCCCTATAGTTTGAAAAATAGTCGATTAACTTTTAATATTGTTATCCTATCTTTCAATGGCAGATTTATCCCTTAACATCCATTTGTTAATTTCTCTAAAGGTAAAGATTGCTTCATTACAATCTTCATCTTTTAGCAAATTGGTATTTAGTATAAATTTACTTTGCTTTTCACTAACCTAAATTTTCTCCTTAGACAATTGAATTTTGGAAGAGATAGGATAATGATTAGACAATGAAAGTGTAACCTTGACTCTACAACCCTCATAAATTTGATCAAAGCTAAAAAATTCCTTGTTGGCATAAAACTTTTCTAGTTTGCAATAAGTTCTTCTATTTCTCTTTTGGTAGTTACACCAAGTAAACCAAATATGTTGATTTCCTTTCTTGTCCCCTTCAAGAGGATCAAAAAGGTTAAACTTGTTCTTCGTTTTGTACCCAAAGTGTTTTTCACTACCTTTTCACTCCATTTCACTTCCTCCAAACTTGTCTTCCCCGTTCTCAATCATATTAAAATCAATTCCCACAATCCAAGGGATGTTTGGAGGTCCAAACATCCATTTTCAAAGTTCAATTCTCTCCCAATGATCATTGGGAGCCTAGATTGAGCACAACCCAATTTTCCTATTGTTTTTTTCAATCATAATCCATATTGCCCTATTACATGGAGAGGTACCCTGCTCAATCACATATGGTGTCCACTTGTTTGAAATCAAAATGGCAACTACCCCTCTGCCTTTATTATGAGCAGTATGGAATTGTTTTGCATCTTTCTAGATGAACGTAAGATTGGTTTCTAAGGTGAATTTGATAGATTTAACTTGCAAAAAAATCACATCTTTTCTATGGATTTGATTTAAATATCTTCTAATCACATATTTCTTGTTAAGGGATTCCAATGGCCTCACATTCCAACTTGTACAATTAATTTCCATTTGCTTTATAGTTGAGGGTCACTCTTAGAATTCCTAAACCTCTCAAAATGTTTAGGGATTCTGCCTTCTTTATCTAACTTCTTTAAGGCTGGTACAATCTCATTTCTACTTCTTTGATTTCTCTTATTTTTTATTCTAACCCATCTCTCTACTAAAGGATCATACCCTTCTTTTGAGATTCACTCACAATTAATTGATAATTCATCATGGTTGGAGGCTACAAGCATATCTCCACATTTCATATTAGGTAAGCTACTGTAGACACTTGAAATTGTCCTGATTAATATCACATATTTGATTTCTCCTACTAACACCATTCCTAGTCTATTTCACTTGATTCATCCATTTAATTAAATAATGCCAATTATTTGGTTAAATTCATCTTTTCATTTAATTAATTCACTATTCTTCATACTAATTACATTCTCACTTGATTAAATAATAAAAAAATATTTAATTAATTGTCATCCTTAACACTTTGATTAAATAATTCATGATTATTTAATTAAAGCCTTTCTTTCATTCACTTGCACAATTAAATGATTTTAATTAATTGTTTAATTAACTAATTTCTTTCCAAATCTTCCAACTTTTCCCACTTGTACAATGAATATTCTATTTTCAAATTCAAATATTCCCCCCAAAATGGAAATATCTCCAACATCTCTCCAACACAATTCCTTAAAATTAGGGAATTGGTTGAGTCTCTCATGAATTTGAGACCATTGATTTGATCCTTAATCCATGCTCATTCCTCTCATTCGATTTCATCCATTGATTAGCCTTTTTGATCTTCACCATTGATCTTGATTTCAAAAATCTATAAATAGTAAAGCATTTTTCCATAATAATCATCCATAAGCTTCGAGTAAACTTACTCTTGAATTGAATCTTCAATTTGATCAATTTGAGATCACTTGTGAGTCATTTGAGTTCATCTTTTCACCAATTGCTTTGCATCAACAATGAATTTTGCTTAGATTGAAGCACTCCACATCCAATTTGAACATAATCCCACAATGGAATTGGGGTTTGCATCTCTTAGTTAGAATTCAATTTGATTTACTTTGTTATTTCATACTAATGAATTCTAGTTTGGTTTTGTGATCAATTTCATTGGATTGTGTAGTTAATTGATCAATTTTTTAGTTATTTTGGTTCAATTGATGCTATTTGATCAATCAATTTTATACATTCACAAAATGACACACTCGATGGGACCCCACATCCCTAGCTGATCACGTTTCTTCAAGATTTGTTAGATTTTGTAGGTGCGGGGTAGAATTGTGCTTTTGTTTTTGACAAAGATGCACCTTTGTTTAAAGGGTTACACCTTTGCATTTTGACGTTGTGCCTTTGTTTCTCTTGCTGCATTTTTTTCTTGTTCAAGAATAGGCTGCGCCTTCGTTAAAGGGCCACACCTTTGTCTGTTTGACAGTGTCGCACCTTTGTCTTTAAAGCCACACCTCTGTCTAATGCAGTTCTGTGCCTTTGTCTATTTTAATTCTTCAATTTGATTGCATATTTGGTTGAGGATTAACTCTAACTATTCTTTGTTTTTTGATTTAATTTGACAAAGATGGGCATTTACAGAATGTTAAATCTAAAAAGTGGTTATCAAACACTCATTTGGAAGTAATCTTTAGAGCTAAATATACCTTTATGCATCTCGCATTTGAATTTGGTATTTAAGAATTGAACAACTCAACTTTAATTTTTAATTTGGGCCTAAAATTGAACTACACAATCTCACCTTCGTTTGGGTTTTAAAAAGAACAATACAACTTACACACTTCAATTGGTGCTTTAACAATTTACTCACATTTATCTTTGGTGCACCTAAAGAAACAATAGTGTGTGTTTTTTTTTCCATGTTTGGTAGACTTGCAAGTGCGTATCCTCTCCTCTTGTGCTTCATGCGATCTTGGGTGATGAGAAATAGTAACACCTTCATTTTTTTTCTTTTGAAGTAGAAGGCTTGCCTTGAGACACATCTTAACAGAGAATTCAAGGGTTCGACTTCAAGTGGTGATTAGGTGCGCGCTATATAAATTGGCTGAGAGCAAAAA
This sequence comes from Sequoia sempervirens, assembly GCA_007258455.2. NCBI lineage: Eukaryota > Viridiplantae > Streptophyta > Pinopsida > Cupressales > Cupressaceae > Sequoia > Sequoia sempervirens. The sequence goes on along the minus strand of VDFB02075321.1, from coordinate 296,068,903 downwards.
CTGTAGATCAAAATGTGCATGTAGCGCTCCAGACGTGCATTATGGGACTACAACTTTTTTAGTTCCTAGAGGTGAGATGCCCAAGAGGTTGGAGGTGTTCACCTAATAACCACTTAAAACCTATTTGTTTTAGAGGTCTAATGACCATCACACGTTTTCTTAAGAAGATGCAATGAAATAACATCGTTCCATGAAGTTATTCGCCATGTACTAATCATAGTTGAGGTGACAAACACTTTGTAAGGAACTTTTCTTTTTAAGGTAAGAGGTGTATCATGTATGTGTGCATTCTCTAGTTACTCACTTTATGGGAAGTATTTTATCGTGCAAACCTGACTTAAGAAGATAAACCCACTTGAATAAATAGGATTGTGCTTGCTTTGTGTTCTATCAATCTTTGCTAGTGAGCTTTATGGAAGAAATGTTACAAAATATCCCCCATTACCTATTGAGTCAGTAAATACATTGCTTATCATCAAAACACTCAAAACAAAAATTCAACATGGTTATGACAAAAATTCAAACCCTTTGAACACTTTGTATGCACTTGAAAGACATTATACTATTGCATGCATCTAAGTATATTTTTTTTAATCAAAACAATATCTTAGTGTGCTTCCTAGTATCTTTGTCTATATCTTTGCACATTGTTTCAAAGTAAAACTAGGAAACTACAATTTAGCATTTTGGTTTTCACAAATTTGAGCTTTTGTGGAAAAACACTTGCTTTTTTTGTAAACATCTTAGTATTGGACAACTCATAATCAAGATATTTTATGTGGTAAAAAGAATTCATGCTTAAATCAGATTTTAAAAATTGAACCTCAAAGCAACATTCAAATCCACTTGGTTACTTGATTCAAAAACACTTGGTTGCTTGATTCAAATAAAACAAAGAAGGAAATTCATGCTACTCAAGATTGTTTTTATCAAAACAATTTTTTAGTTATCATTAGACTAAAATCCTTATTCTCCATTAAACATTGAAACATTATACAAGGTTCTTTATCAAACTCATTTGGAAGTTGTCAAACATAATCTTAGGTTGTCATTTGTGACAAAGATATCAATTTATTCAACATTAAACATTCATCATCCAATCAAACATCACAACATCTCATATCAAATCAAACAAGGTTAAACATTTGGACATAAATCACTTAGATTTGAAACCTTTATCACATCAACTAATTTAGCCTCATACTTGAAAATGATGTATTTTCAAGGTGTTTAGGTTAAGTTAGCAAACATCATTGTGGACAAACTAACTTTGGAGTCACGAGTCTACTCTCAAAGTAGTGAATTCATAATCATCAAAACACATCAAACAAATCAAATCAAACAATCAAATCCTAAGTGTAGTCCAAATCAAAGGTTTCATATCATCCATATCAACCATTATCATCATTGATCCAAGCCCAACCTAAAACATCATCATTTGACAACAAAGCGGAATAATAAAAACATTTCAATATCATTTATCTCCTAGGATTGGTAAAACCTTGCATGGTCACAACTAGGAATCAATACAAAAAGGCTATGGAGTTTAATCCTAGGGATCCTAATGTTAGTGATCAACCATATGGAATGCCTCAAACAAGTGAGCTTCCTTCTACTACAACAAATCTTCCAACTACAACACTTCCAATTGAAAACAAAGCTCAAGTGGAAACAATTTACAGTACTAAGGAACAAAAATCATGTGAGCTTACTCAAGAGGATATACTAGAAATGCAACAAAATCAAGATTTCCTTCATGCAATGGAAGTATTGATAAAACAAGATCCTACACAATACATGCTTAAATTTGCACAAATGGGTGCCAAACTTCCATCAAAATTTGATGTCAACACATTGAAGGAACAACCTCTTGAACAAACAACACAATCACAAGATCAAGATTTTTCCCAATATGCTTCAAGGAATCACCCACAAGGGAATGATTCCCTCATACATAATGTGATTCAAAAAATTCCAAAATCATCTTTTACTATGCATCAACCCTTGATTCAAGGTCAAAATCAACCACCAAACTCAAATCATCAATCATAAAACCAAGGTTCAAATCTAAACATGGGTCCAAATCAAAACCAAGGTCCAAATCTAAACATGGGTTCAAATCTAAACATGGGTCCAAATCAAAACCAAGGTTCAAATCTAAACATGGGTTCAAATCAAAACCAAGGTTTAAGTCTAAACATGGGTCCAAATCAAAACCAAGGTTCAAATCTAAACATGGGTCCAAATCAAAACCAAGGTTCAAATCTAAACATGGGTCCAAATCAAAACATGGTTCCAAATACATTGGTCCGAGTCAAAACATGGGTTCAAATACAAACATGGTTCCAAATACAAACATTGGTCCAACTCAACCTTTTTCCAAGTCAAAATATTGGTTTAAATCAAATGGTGTTCCTAATCAACACATGAGTCAACAACAAGGCTTTTTTCATGATCAATTACAAGCTCAACAACAAGCACAAGCCCAACAAATGTATACTCAACAACGATTGCTTTCTCAACAACAAAATTTACAATATAGTCCTCAAGGTCAAGAATATCTTAATCCTCGAGGTCAACAATTATTTAATCCTCAGGGTCAACAATACATTCAATCTCAAGGAAATATATACCAATATGGTGGAACATGTAACACACCATACAACATGCCTCATTATCAAAATCATATGTATGTTCCACCATTGGTCAACACAAACATTGAAATTTCATCACATATACAAACATTGACCCAAAAGATACAAGATATTCAAGAAGGAAAGGTAAAGAAATCATATGCAGTCCAAGACTTATGCCCCTATCCATTTGATAGAAGCATCATGATGATACCATTTCCTCCAAACTTTGAGATTCCAAAGTTTGACAAATATAAGGGAAGAGGAAATCCTGAGGAGCATGTAAAATATTTTTATGTTGATTGTATGGAAGTTTCCTACAATGATTCATATCTTATGAGACTATTTCCATGAAGCTTGGGTGGATTAGCAGTGGAATGGTTTTCACATCTACCTCCTAGAATTAAGACATTCAAAAGATCATAGATCAATTCATCGTGCATTTCTTTTATAACATTGATGTCAATGTAACATTGGAGGATCTTTACACACTAAAACAAAATAGAGGAGAACCCTTTGCTACTTTTTTGCAACGATAGAGACACAAAGCTAGCAAGTGCGAATGGCCTATACTAGAAAAAAAGTTGAAATACTCGCAGGGAATCTAGGTACTGATTTGGCCTTTCAATCACATATGCAATGTGTTTCTACATTTGAAGAATTAATCTCCAAGGGGATTACAATTGAAAGAGCTCTAATTGCAAAAGGATCCATCCAAATATCCAATGATAAACCATCATCTAGTAATAGTGATAAACCCCAATTTTGGGACAAAAACAAGAACATTACTAATGATGGTGTTGTGGATGCAAAGGTGATCATCAATGCTCCTCCTAAACCTACATTCCAACAAGAAAATAAAAAAAGAGTGCAAACTATCAATAATCAACAAGGTCAACAAGGGCAACAAAGATCAAACAACTATCTTCCAAGATGGAAATACAATCCTTTGGGAGAACCTATCAAAACCATCTTGCATAAACTAATTCAAACTAATCTTTTCAAAATTCTTGATTTACGTCAATATCCCGAACCTGAAGTTAAACCTCCATGGTACAAAGACACTATTTTTTGTGAATACCATCGTATCAAATGTCACAAAACATCCAACTGTGTGAAATTGAAAAAAATCATTCAAGATCTTATAGAACATGGTGATATAAATGTCAATCAAAGATCAAGAACTTTAGGAAAAAATGATCTTGGAATATACAAGAATCCAATGCTAGATCATGGACAAGGAAATGATGCAGGAAAAGGAAAAGGGAAGATATATAACCAAGTGAACCATACCTATGATAATGTCGTAGGCAACACATATTCATCTGATAATCATGTATCCGTCATTACCATCCAAGGAAGAAAACTAGAGTGTGGAGTCACTATACGACGGGGAAAGGTAACCATACAAGGGGATCCTTTACAACCAAGAGTACCACCTAAGGATAATGTCACAAATTATAGTTTTCTTGATCAACTCAAGAAGACACCAACCCAAATATCTATTCTAGAGATTTTGAAAATTTGACTAGCCCATAAGGAAATTTTAGAGAAAGCCTTATCTTCATCATTCGTGCCTAATGACATTGATATTGAATAGTTTCAAGCCATGTGGTGGGGCACATCTCATCCACTCACCATCTTTTATTCACATAGATTGACCTTCCATCCCAATCATTTCATAATCGTGCATTGCATCTTGAGGTATTGGTACATAAGAAAAAGGTGGAAAGAGTCTTAATAGATGGGGGTGTGAGTTTAAACATTTTTTCACTCCAATTAATTACATGCGTGGGATATTTAGGAGTCATAGAAAGAAGCAAAGGAGAAACAATAAGAGGTTATGATGTTGAAGAGAGATATTCTGAAGGGACCATCGCATTATCTATCCAAGTAGAACCAACAATAACATAAACAACATGCCAAGTTTTGAATCTTGACTTGCCATATATTATTCTCCTTGGTTGATCGTCAATTCATTCAATGCAAGCAATAAATTCTACCTATCATCAATGTCTTAGGTTCCCCTATAATGATAAGGAGATTACTATTCAGGGTGATCCAAAATATTTTTATTATTGTAGGGGCTAGAGGAGAAATATTCCAAAGTATTGAAAGTTCCAAAGAATGATGAGGTTCTTGTACCTTCTTATGTGGATCCAACATCACTAGCATCAAATTCAAGTTCTATATCTGAATCTAAGAAAGAACTGCCAAATTCAAACTTCAAGCCAATGATAGTGGTTGTGGAGAATACAATCTCTTGGTGAACCCCACCACATTGAGAAAGTCACCAAGAAAATGAAACAAACCACATTTGAGAAGTGGGGAGACCTAAATGCTGAAGTCATAGATGATGGGAACATATCACAATGAATCTATCAAGATAAGAAAGAATCCCCACTACTAGTTGACACAAGAAATAAAGGATTTCAACTCATGAAGAATATGGATTACACTGGCAGAGGTGGCCTTGGCTTAAACTAACAAGGGATGAGAGCCAATAATTCTTGAGCAACACATAAAGAACATTGGTCTTGGTTACAACCCAACCAAAGATGTGGTCCCTCATGTTAATGATATTTTGATCAAAGAGGATAAAGCTCCCCCTTGGTTAAATACATATGAGTACGAAAAATATCGATGATGCTCCAATGTGCATCATAGATTTATTTGAACATGCATCGATTTACATGATCACTACTACTTCCTTTTCCTCACCAACTAAAGACAAAGAAATAGCCTTTATCTATCCTCAATTAATTGACTGGGACCAAAAACACACATCGATTCTCAATTCATTTGAAAATGATGAGGGAATTTTTGAATTCATGGGAGCTAGACATCACATCTTTGGGGATCATAAGGTGGGTTTTGATAGTAAATTAGACACAAGATCTTATTTTGGGGAAATGATTAAATTCTTCAGTTAAAAAAGAGAAAATTTGAAAATCAATACATGATCTTTAAGTGGAAACCACAACGTGGCACTTTTCAATTGTAAAATAGTAAAAAGAAATGACACATCCAAGGGTGAAAACCTCTCCAAGGCACCTGAGGATGGAGGATTCAATCTCCCCCATCTAGAGAAGGAAAAGACAACAGTTCTTATAGAGCCATCCAAGCCGGTCAACGTAGGAACATAAGAAGCTCCTCATATAACATTCCATGCTTCCTTATTAGATGATGAAGAGACACATAATTTGGAAAAAAAATATTCAGAGAAATAAAAATATGCTTTGTATGGTTGTATGCTGATATGTCGGGTCTTGATACATCATTAGTGGTCCACCATCTCACAGTTCACCTAGATGCCAAGCCAATTAAACATAAGCTATGAAAGATGCATCCTCAAATAGTATTGCTAATCAAGGTGGAGTTGCAAAGATTACTTGATGTTGGGTACATTCAGCCAATTGGTTATCCTGAGTGGGTTTCCAACTTGGTTCCAGTTTCAAAACCCATTGGGGGCATAAGGATCTGTACTAACTTTAGGGAATTGAATAAAGCATTCCCTAAAGATGATTTTCCACTCCCTAATATAGACATCATTGTGGATCTCGTAGCTGGTCACGAAATGTTATCTCTTACGGATGGATTTTCAGGGTATAACCAAATCATGATTGTTAAAGATGATCAACACAAAACAACTTTTACTTGCCCATGGGGTAGGTATTGTTAGAACATGATGCAACTAATCTTTCATGATATGTTCCATAATATTCTTGAGGACTACATAGATGACATCTTAACTAAATCTATGACAAGGAAAGGACATCTAGAGATACTAGCTCAATTTTTTGACAGGCTAGAGTTCAATACAGTGTAAGGTTGAACCGAAAAAAGTGTCTTTGGTGTCACCAATGGTAAGTTGTTGGGATATATAGGTCATGAAGGGGCATTGAGGTCAATCCAACAAAAAAAATTATTATGGAAATAAAACCACTGAGTTAATCAAGTAGCTAAGGATCCTTCAAGGTAAATTACAATCAATCATGAGATTCATCGCACAACTAGCAGATAAATGTCACCTATTTACTCATCTCCTTCAAAAGGGTGTGACCTACAAATGGGATGATAATTGCGAGTAGGCATTCCAACAACTAAAGGATTAATTAGCAACACCACCAGTCTTAATGCCACTGAAAATGGGAAAACCTTTGATCCTATATGTGTGGGCAACCTCAAAAACACTAGGAGCTCTCCTAGCTCAACATGAAAGAAATGGAAAAGAATGGTCCTATATTACATCAACAAAACTCTAGTTGTTTTTGAGATTAATTACTCACCCATAGAAAGAGCTTGTTTAGCAGTCATGTTTTCTTCTCAAAAATTGAGACACTACATGCTGTCCCCTAAAGTCAAAATCGCTTCGAAAGTGGATCCTTTGAAATATCTGCTATCAAAATCTACCCTCACTGGCCGTATGGAAAAATGGGTGATGATCTTTAGTGAATTTGACATTGAATGTGGATTGAAAAGGCATCAAGGGACAAGTTATAACAGATCAATTGGTTGAGTCACCATTATGTTTAGAGAATCCATTAGTATCAGAGTTTCTAGATGAGTTGATCTTCACCCTTACAACATCCAAGCAGTGGAAGTGATACTTTGATGGATGGCATACACAACATAGGTCGGGAGTAGGAATTTTGTTCATCACTCCATTGGGGGATTGCATACCCAAATATTTTAGATTGGCATTTCCTTGTACCAACAACATAGTGGAGTATGAAGCACTTATCACCGGACTAAGGACTACAATTCAATGGAAAATACAAGAGCTTTAGGTATATGGAGATTCACAATTGATAGTTCAAAACAAGTCAATGACGATTATCAGAAAAAAGATGATAAGCTCACACCATACAAGAAAATGATGGGTAGTTGTAAGGAATACTTCATTGATATAAATTTTGAGTAGATACCAAAGATTAACAATAGAGTAGTTGATGCCATGGATACTATTGGCTCATTACCAGACATACCAAAGAGCAACTCAAAATATGAATTCCTTGTGGAGCAACTTCTCATACCAACATTTGAGGTTCCAAAATCAAAATTCATGTGTGAGATTGTTGGTCCCGGTTCACCTTGGTACCATGACATGTTTACCTACCTACACAAAGGTATATTCCCCACCGATATCACCCCTAGACTACAAAAAACTTTTATCAGAAGAGCCTCATGATTCGTCATTGTTGGTGATACCCTATACCAGAGAATTTTCTATTATAAATTACTCAAATGTTTAAACCAAGAGGAAGCTTATGTCGCTTTAAAATAAATACACAAAGGCATATGCAACTCACATTCAGTGGCATAACCTTGGCCAAAAATTTATTGAGAACAAGATATTATTGGCCCACCATGGAGCAGGAGTCAAATCAATTTGTGAAAAGCTGTGTGCAATGTCAGCATCGTGGAGATCTTATTCATGCTCCAATGCAAGAACTCCAACCAATGGTAACTCCATGGCCATTTTCTCAATGGGGGCTTGATCTCATAGGACAAATTACACCCACTTCTTCTAATGGATACAAGTTCATTATTACCGCCATTGAGTATTTTACGAAGTGGATATAAGCTATTCCTATGATGTATATCACTAGAAAACAAATCTCAAAGTTCATCCTTAACTACCTTATTTGTCGTTATGGTGTTCCACAAGCTATTACCACTACTAATGGAACATCCTTCAAGAACCGAGAAGTATGAGATCTATGTAATAAGTTCAACATACAAAACCATTTCTCAACCCCCTACTATCCCCAAAAAAATGGCCAAGTTGAAGCCTTAAATAAAACCATCATTAAGATTATCAAAAAGGTGGTTAATGATGTTAGCCGTGATTGGCATATGCAATTAAATTCCACTCTCTGGGCATATTGCACTAGCATCAGAACCCCAATTGGTGCTACACCTTATTCCCTAGTCTATGATAACAAAGCCATTTTGCCTATTGATATTAAGCTCCCCTCATTGAGAGTATCTCTATAGAACCTAATCACCAAGGAAGAATAAAGAGTAACAAGGCTAAATGAATTGGAATTGCTAGACAAATGACATCCAAAAGCTCTCAATAATCTTCAAGTATATTAGAACAAACTCAAGAGGAGTTATAACAGAAAGATCAAGGGTTGAAACTTCCAAGCGAGAGATCTTGTACTAAAATAAAATCAGAAGAACATGCTAGACCAAAATAACAAGGGGAAGTTTGAACCAAATTGGATGGGTCCCTTTGTCATCACAACTCACTATGGATCAGGAGCTTATCGACTCACAACACTAGGAGATCCATTGCAAGAACCTATGAACAACATGCATCTTAAGAAGTTCTATGCTTAGCCCAAGATGGGAAATATTCAGAAAAATTCAAAATATCAAAAATCCAAAAAAAAAGAAAAAGGATTGAAAACTATAAGGAGAAAAATCATCCTCTAGTGAAAACCACTTCGCTGGCACTTTGGGCAAGTACCTTGGTGAAAACCTGGGAAACAGGAACCTTGCATAAATAAACTTCATCTCCCATCTATTAAGTACTCTTATCACTCCATCCCCTTCATAATAAAATTGGCATCCATTTTTCACCCATTTGCTTTCATCCCCACCATGGCTTGGTATTCAGGAAAATGTCTATTCATCCTATTGAGTTGTACCCTTAAGCCATCCTATTCGATTCATTTCAAAGTTTCATAACACTCGGTTGGGGCATCTTCTTGTACTTGGTTACTGGATTGGATTATTGTATTTACCTAAGTCTTGTAGATGTCATTCTAAGAAAATAAAAAAAACATAAAAAGACCCAAAAACATTCGTAAAATCATTAAAATCCCAAAACATCAAAACATTTGTAAAGATCAAATTCCCCAAAAATATCAAAATATTTGTAAATTCCAGAGTCCTCAAAAACATCCAAAACATTTGTTAAGCTTAGAATCCCCAAAAACGTCAAAAAATTTGTAAAGCTTAGAATCCCCAAAAACATCAAAATATTTGTAAGCTCAAAATCCACAAAAAACATCAAAACATTTGTAAAGTTCAAAATCCAAAAAAAAACCATCCAAATCATCTTGAAATCCAAAAACATTCATAACATGTCAAAAATCTAAAAAACATCCAGATCACATCAAAACCCCTAAACAGGTCTAAAACATCAAAAAGGATAAAAAAACACTTGTTGAACTATGTTGTCTTTGTGCTTACGTAGGCAAATCCATCATTGATGATCCCCTGAGGCATTAGGTCAGTCCTTTAGGAGTCCATCATAATAAATTGACAATTCAAAATGTTCATATTTCATTAATAAACGGTCGCTTGTCAAGGAGTCAATTGAACTATGTTGTCTCTGCGCTTATGTAGGCAAGGTCATCATCGATGAGCCCCTGAGGCATTATGTCAGTCCCTCTTAGGTCTTGTTCTTACCCCTAGAAAAACACAAAAAACATTTGTAAAATATTTAAAAGCTGAAAACAACCTCAAATAACTGGAAAACTTTAAACATTCAAATAACTATAAATAAAAAAAAATTCAAAACATTTCAAAACGTCAAAAACATCCAAATATTACAAAAAGCTCAAAACCACCGATTTCATCTTATTTTCACTCGTAATAATCTTCATTCATAGTAAATTGTTCGTCATTCCCACCCTTTGGTGAAGCAAACAAAAGTAAGTGTAACATTTAAGAACATAAACTTTAACAAAACTAATCATGAAATCAAGATTTATCTTCAAATGTATTAATTAAGTTTGTATCAATGGCCCAATCAATTTTAACATAAACTCATTATCCAATGCATGTCCTAAGATATATCGTTATGGCAATGGGCATCATTTTGGATATCATCTAAAAACATAAAAAATTCTTTGGCAATAGATATGAATAACATTGACTGTTTGTCTATTTTAATATTTTCTTATGATTTATCTTATTGGCTCATCCTGATGATATTTTGATGATATCTATCAAAATGATTTGGAGAGAAAGAAATGGGGTGTTTATCATTGCTTTCATTTGATGTGCTTGTTGGATATTCTTGTAGTACAACCTTGGCGAATACTTATCTTGCATGTGTTGGGATAGTCTCAAGTAAAACAATGGCTAGGACATATCAGGTTCTTCATACCTTTTGTGAATTAGTCTCTTTACTTCAATGGCTCATTCTTTCACATGGGAAAACAAAATTTCTGTATGTTAGTATGAAAAAGGATACTACTATCTATTTGTAGAGTCAAAGTCCATCACATTAGATACATATCCTTGGTTCTTCATACCTTTGTGTTGTTACTTGATTTTGCTTCCAACTAGATCAGGTAACTTATTATTGTGTTTGTATTTAAACATTAAAAGATACATATTTTCTACTAAATTTCATTCATGTGCATAAAGGAGATTGTCAAACAAATTGCATTATTACAGTTTTGTAAATTGCATACAATAAGAAAGAGAACCAACATGTGTTGCAAATGTAATCTTTATTGATGATCATAAGTGTATAATGTCCCTCACAAGTCGAGGGATTGACTAGTCTAATGCTTATAAAGAAAAGACTATATGCTTATAGATAAAAGAAGGAAATGCACATAAAATGAAAAGGGGCCCGTCATTGCCTGGTGGAATAATGAATCCCGTTGGCCTTGTCCTGCATCATCTCGGTATTCCCCACTTGTCCTGCTTCCGTTTGAAGCTCTCCTCACTGCTCCTAGGTTTCTTGCATCTGAAAAAAGAGTGCTATTAGAGCAATGAAAGGTCACTGATCAAAATATGTGCAAAACATTCATAAACATGTAATCTGATGTCCATAAGAATTAAAATAGACAACATACCATAAGTGTCCAGGAAAACAAGAAAAGAGTAATCAAACACACCTATGATATGCTTTGTTTATCTAACTTGTTTGTTACTTGTGTAGATTTATAACAAGTCTTTGTTACTATTCTGATTCAACTAATTACAACATGTGGAATAAAATGTGGCTCCCACGAGGGCTGAGCCCAACATGCTTCCCTCTTGTGTCAGGAGGGATAGGAAATTGAGCAACTTTGTCAAATCAATGATAAACATATTATTGATGCATTAAATCAATATGGAATCACACCAGTTGATCAACTTCCATTATCAGATTGAAAAGATGCAAACAATGTGAACTGTCAAGAAGTTACCCTTCATCTTTTCACAATGAATCAATCAATAGGTTGCCAACATGCCAAAAGGGGAAATATTTTGCTGGATATGTCTTTCAATCTTCTTAATTGGATCCAAGATCCATTTTATTAAAGAAGTAAATGATTTATGTGAGTACTGAAGCACAAATGCATCAAGTTCAATTATGCATCCATCAATAAATAATGGAGGAGCTATCAAGTCCTGCCTAGAACCATCATGAGTTATATGGAGTAGCCCAAGGTGAACAAATGAATGTAGGACAGTTATGAAAGGAAGCCTTTGATAAGGCTTTGATTAGTAATCATGTCAAGGGCAGTCAATGCAATGCAAAAGGAAACTCAAAACCTTAATGACAGTGGCCATTTGTAATCATGATAGAGTGTAGTGAACTCATAACATAGTTCACAACCATGTATGAAAGTTTTAGTTACAAGATGCTGAGAAGACACCACAATAATGGGATTTTCATAACCATGCAAGAGGATAGAAGAAAATAACATTTCTATACCTATTTGAAATGAAAACAACAAGCACATCTTCGCTCATATGAGGCAACCATCATTCACCAGAAGGGGAAATCACTCCATTAAAGAGGACACTGCAGTTCCAAGTAGACAGTCAATTGGATACTAGAATGCAAAATGACAACCACCTTATCAAGTTGAGGACAACAATCACACCCAAGTGAGTTGCATAGTACAAGGGTGATGAAATTTTTTTCTAGATCGCATTGTCAAGGGTACTTAATAGTGTGGAACATGCTAGAACAATCCATGGTAAGTTTAAGAGGAAAACAAGTGAGGAGGAGAACATCAGTTGATATGGCAGCCATGGTTAAGGGATAGTCTTACATGAGTAACTTGATCACTTGTTTCAAGAGGGAAGGAGCTAGGTAACATAACATTTATGATAGTCTAATAGTCAAGAGCAATAGTGCATTTGGCAGGACTTAGTAGGCATCCACAAATGAGGAAGGAAGTGGGAGATCCACCTCTTTCCAATCAAAGTATGCACATAGGACAACATGGTGTATCAAGAGAGGATTGTGCATAGGAGCTTCATAAAGACAACTTGTCATGCTATGGCTGCCTGTCATTCAAACACACGAAGGAATGGAGAATTAAGATATGCTCACATTTTTTTTTTTAATGGATGCCAATTATAGTACATAATAAAAAAATGGAGACAATAAATACAAGGATGCAATCACAATGCATACTAATGATAAGGGGTAGTCATGTGCCATGAGGGCGCAGAAGCTTATTTCCAGAAGCAATCATGAGAGAGATCACTATAATTTTCCAAGTTGCTAAGTTTCTGATACAATACAAAGGTAATATTACTCATGAATGCTTCATGCAGTAAAGGCCTGTAGCATATTTTTATTTCACTCATGAAATGGAAATATAGAGAAGCTCCTGTGTAAGAGAAATTAATTGAGATTTCTTTTATACAAAAGAAGTGCATAAACTTCAGTAACCATAACAAGATCACAACAAGTTAGAAATAGGTCAGAAGGATACCATTGTATCAATGCAAGATAAAGCAATGACAACGAGTTTGTGGTTTTATATTAATTATGAACTCACATTCATTCTATTTCTAACTAGCAAATGTGACTCCAGCATATAACTTAGATTGAAGAACCAATACATAGTAAGGTACCATATTGAAAGAAAAGTATTGGTTTTCTGTGGTACAATCTATGACAATGTTGAAAGACAACCACTACATGCATGGTTTGACAATGAGGTTTGAAGTTGAAGACAATGCTAAAATTGCAAATAAATTTGGGACAGTGGGTGACAGTTGAGAGAGGCAGTACCATCATCTCAAGCATCATTGAAACATGACAATAAATGATAAGGGGAAGGATGACTTCCCAAATAAATGGAAATCTCTATATTTGTGTGCATGGAGATCCTGAAACATGCTTTGAATCAAGTGCATTCATGGAACCTTTGAGTGATAGTAAGGAGACATAGTATATAGTCCACCATGAAGAGAAGGAAGTAGCTTTAGTATTAAAGTGTATTCATGTTTATCTCAAGGTGGCAACTGATGTAGTGTCCTTGACAATAAAAACTGCAGTCATCAAAAGGGTGGTGTTTTTTTTAAGAATGCAAAAAAGATGTGTAGGGTATTTGTTTACCCATACTGTGCAATGGGATTGAATCTTTGGCAAAACATTTCTTCTTTACATGGCAACATTTTATTATGTAACAGTTGGCTGAGATAGCTCTTGTTTTGACTAATCACTCTCTCATGAAATTTCATTCATAACATAATCTTGCACGAATAATATCAGTAAAGAAGATTATGTCACTGACTGGTCACCACTACATGGCATCATGAAAAACAAAGATCCTCATATTTTTCACAAAATCAACATAAAGAAAGGAGCAAAGCCCTCAATTTATCTACAGACATGATGAAGGGTCGGCCACAACATGCAAAATGAGTGTAGAGCTTGAGTTGAGCATGAAATACAGAAGCAAAAAATAAAATCATTTGGAAAAATGAGGAGTTTTGAATGAGGCCATGATCGTTGTTTGATGGAACTCCTTTTGTTTGTAGAGCAAGGTAATATACATAAGAAAAAAAACAAGTTTCCAAGCTAAATGCTATGAGAAGCACACAAATGCAAGAGGTTTTCTTCAGAAACAAAGGAAAAAATACAAAAGATACTAGATTTAGCTTTTTTTTTTTTTGTACAAACAAAGCTCATTCAAACACTATTTTCTTCATATAATGAAGTAGAATCACAAAATTTACTTACATGAAGCTCACTTCAAGCTTGCTCAAGATAATTTTTCCAAAAAATATGTTAGAAACCCCACTGAGACACCAAGGTTTTCCATAATTTGATCCACTATGCAAACCTTATGGCGGTGGGTGTGAAGTTTCCAGAAGAAGGTCAAAAGAAAAATGAAATGCTTTGCAATTTTTGCATTGCTTTTAGTTTAGGGTTTGAAACCCTATTGATGCCGATGACCAGGGTATTTTTACCTTGTTTTTTTTAAATTGCAAAACACAATTTAATATGCTATGTGGGCTAGGAGATTAAATCTTATGCCTTAGGCATGTTTTCCTTATGTTGCATTTGCAAAGACTTAGGCAATTTTTCCTTGTATCACATTTTGAACACCAACCATGCCTTAGTGCTTTCTCATTGTTTTTTGAAAATGCAATGTCTTCCAAAGACTTTGGAGTTTCCTTATGACCTCTCACATAGGTCGAGCCATTGACCTTTTTTGCATGTATTTGAAATGAATATTGTTTGACCAAGTGATAGTCATGAGTCACTTTTGGGTTTTAAATACAAAAATAAGGGTGAGTTAGTTTTTACCAATGCCTTGGAGGGATTTGAGTTAGGTGATGTTTTGCAAGCCTTTAAGAGTGTTTGGAGGATTGTTATTATTTTTTGCATCTAGTCTAAATTATAAAACATTTTTTAAGTTATTTGCAAATCACTATATTTAATGTTATCCATAGTGCAAAATGTTGATGTATTTCAAGGAGGTGGTGGGGCCTTTTGTTTTGCATTGTTTTTTAAAATGTAAAATAGTTTGACTAAGTGATGTTATGAATCACTTAATCAAATTATTATTTTAAATGCAAAATAAGATGGAGGATTTTGCAAACACAATTAAAACATGGGTCAAAGACTCTTGGAGACATAATGATGTCTGGCAGACATGAGAAAGGTGTGAATGTTGTATTTGATTGGGCTTTTGGAGGAAATAGGACCATTTTGGAGGCTTTTTTGTGATGTTTTTGGTATGGTTGGGTCAAAGCTTGACTTTTCTGCATTTTGGAGGCTTTTTGGAGGAGTTTTGGAAGGTTCTTTTTAGGCCTTTATGCTAGATCCGACTAGGGTTTCCTGCTCCTAATGATGTGTGAGCAGTTGTTTTAAAAAATTGTTTAAGTATCTTCATGCTCAAGTTTTGGAGGAGTTCTTTCTTTCTTTCTGTAGGGCATTGTAGCTTACTTTGGAGCTATTTCAGGCAGAGGACTACATTGTGACTCAGTATCAGACATGTACAACAGTATGTAACACCATTTTTTATTAATGAAATTCAGTGTTTTACCTTCATAGAAGCTACTTCATTATGTGCAGTGTGGTGATTGATGAATGTTCTTGTGAGTTTTGGTAACTCCTTCAATGCTTGTTTCATTGTAGCACCTTTAGGTGGAATAAATATATATTTATGTAGGTTGTAAGTTGTGTGATGGGTCAAATAGTTATTTTAGTTGTGGAAACTTTTTCCCTTCAAAGTGACAAATGAACCAAGCCTCCTTACAAAATACTTATGCATTAATATATTTAAATATTTGAGTTGTGTGAAGTTAAGCTGATCTTTTGATGAAACTGTGTGTGAAGCAGCTGTATAGGTATGAGAAATCAAATTAGGTGCATCACCATAGGGGTTTAGTTTTTATTTTCATATTTCTTTCTCCCATTTTCCCAGCGAGGAATAGTTTAGGTGACACCAAAAATGGGATCCAACCCATAATCTGGAGGTCTAATTTCACAATAGTGTACCCACAACCTGAAAGTAGTCCCATGTTACTCCAAATTTGCTGAATTCTTTCACACCTTGGTAGAGGGGTGCAAATTTGGATCTGTAATAGTTTTGGCACGCTTGGTGGGACAATGAACTGCTTCTCAGTTCATTTTACACATTTTATTGCTGCTATTTGGTGTGTACAATAGTAGTTTCTACCTTTGGAGGCAAATTTTCAACACACTTGGCGACTCCAGAAGAATAACAACTGGTTTCAGTTAGACAAAGTGCTGATGTTAGAGATTTAAGGACAATAGGCGGTTGACATGCATCAGGAGGAGTTGGCTTATCAGGAATCCATTCAAGAGTAGGTTTGGGAGGCACAAAATAGGATTTTTGAGGGGAATCTTGCTCAACAGCTTGCTGCAAAGGATGCAGAAGTGAGGCTAAAATTTTCCAAACAGGAGGTTGCCAAGTTCAATATTCCAAGCTTCAAACAAGGTGAACCTCTTAAGCTTGCTAGATTTGAGATTCCAAGTTTTAGAAATCCTGTTTCAATTCAAGAACGTATCCTTGAGCAAGATCAACCTGTAGGGGAGCCTAAATTTTTTACATTCTCATGTTTTAGGAGCCCTCCTTCTGTTCAAGAACCTATTATTGAACAAGTGCATCCTTGTGAATAACCCATTAAAGAGGCTCAACTGAACCCTTATGTTCCAGAATAGCCCAAAGAAGAGGTGCTTGTAGAAGAAGAAACAAATCTTTTAGCTGCTATTATGTTTGAACAATAATTTGAAAATGATAAGTCATATATGATAACAGAGGAAAATGAGGTTGTGGATGAAGAACAACAGGATATAAATCAACAAATAATTGATGGTTCTCATATTCTAACTGATTTATTTGATGAATTTCCACTGTTTGTGAATAAGGAAGAGAGTGAAATTCAAATCACAGCCACATCAACTTCAGTACAGCAGGAGGAGGCTCAAAACTTTGATGTTTTAGCATCTCAGTTGAGTTGTAATAACGTAAAAATCAATCTTCCTTCACTGAAAAGCAAAAATGAGGATGAAGATGACCTTTTTTGGGATGATCTAGAGTATTTTGTTTTGAATTTAGAGATCAAACAATCATCTTTTAAGGAGAAAAAGGTGGGACAACATGTAGTTGAAGTAGAAAAGGATGTTCAAGTTCAGATTTATGTTGGTTTATTCGATGAACTTCCAGAATTTATAGGTGAAGATGAGCAGTGCTTGATTGAACTAACCTCAATGCCCAATTTTGAGCAGCAAAGTGATGAGATAACGACATATTTTTTTGTTGAACCTCATAGTTTTGTGGATGATGATGGAGACACCATGCTTATACTAACACCATTATCAGGTTTTGGACAACAAGAAGATGAAATTCACTTTGATAGGATGTTGGTTCATTAAGAAGCAAAAGGGGACAACCTTGTCTCAAAAGGTAAAGAGGTTGGTATGCCTGAGCATGTTGGTCAAATGGAACAAAATGTGAAGCAAAACATTGCTTTAGAGGTATGAGTCTTGAGAATTGTCATAAAGTTGAAGAAGATCCTGTTTTGCATGAGATAACTAATTATGAGCTAGATGAAGATATGTTCTCAAGCCTAGTAGAGGAATTTTGCTCAAAGCTTGATGCCAAGCCATCACTGACTGAATACGAGGAGTGTGAGAAACATAACCAAATAGATAAAGCAGTCATAATTTCATTTGAATCACATGAGGTAGCTCATTCCAATCATCATGAGGTTGTAGTTGTAGAAGCAACTCATCAAGGTAGACCCAAAAAGATTGGCTTGAAGGTTATTCTTTCATGAGGATTCCCAATCAGGCATTTAGCTAGTTTGGAGGTCACCGAGGTACCAAAGGTCATGCTTGCACCCAAGTATGAAGATGCAATTGAAGAAGAAGCTGATCTTGGAGTTGCAGCTGAAAGTGATAAGATTCAACTCACTTGTCCAGTGCAGGACAACAATAGACATTATTGTTATCAAGGTGCAAGTGAGTTTATTTGCATTTTTCATGAAACATTGCAACAGTCTATTGAATATCTGTATGTGTTTCATGTTCTTTCAGCAATACATAATCATGTAATGCATTAGTTGTTGATTAAAAAATGTGTTATTTTGCAAAGCCTATCAATGGTTTTGTTTGACCAACTTCTTTGCTAGTTAGGGTAGGTTAGAATAGGTTTCTAGTTTTAGTTTTTTATTTCCCTAAGTGTTTTTTTACACAGTTAGTTAGTTTGCTTTGCATTTTAGTGTGTCGATAAAATTTACATGGTGTCATATACTGTTATGATGAGTTACTGCAATGTACAAGACTGTTTTCAAGTTGTGTCAGCTTTAGATGACTCAATACCCAATGTATAAGCTTCAGGAAACTAGTCAATATGTTTAGCAGGAAAACATATAGCAGATGTTGCCAAAAATTTTACCGGATTTTGCTTCCAGCTAGAACAGCTAACTTATTATTGTGTTTGCATTTAAACATTAAATGTACATCATTTTCTGCTAAATTTCATTCAGGTGCATAAAGGAGATTGTCAAACGGATTACATTCTCATAGTTTTGCAAATTGCATATATTAAGAAAGAGAACCAACATGTATTGCAAATGTAATATTTATTGATGATCATAAGTGTATAATGTCCCTCACAAGCTGAGGGACTGACTAGTTTAATGCTTATAAAGAAAAGACCATACACTTATAGATAAAAGAAGGAAATGCACATAAAATGAAAAGGGACCTGTCGTTGCTTGGTGGAATGATGAATCCCGTTGGCCTTGTACTGCATCATCTTGGTCTTCCCTGCTTGTCCTACTTTCGTTTGACGCTCTCCTTGCTACTCCTAGGTTTCCTGCATCTGAAAAAAGAGTGTTGTTAGAGAAATGAAATGTCACTGATCAAAATATGTACAAAACATCCATAAATGTGTAATCTAATGTCCATAAGCATTAAAATAGATAGTATACCATAAGTGTCCAGGAAAACAAGAAAAGAGTAATCAAACACACCTATGATATGCTTTGTTTATCTAACCTGTTTGTTCCTTGTGCAAATTTAGGATAAGTCTTTGTTACTGTTTTGATTTAGCTAATTATAGCACGTGGAGTAAAATGTGGCTCCCACGAGGGTTGAGCCCAACATGCTGCCCTCTTGTATTAGGAGGGATAGGAAATTGAGCAACTTGATCAAATCAATGATAAACATATTATTGATGCATTAAATGAATATGGAATCACACCAATTGACCAACTTTCATTATCAGATGCAAACAATGTGAATTGTCAAGAAGTTACCCTTCATCTTTTCACAATGAATCAATCAATAGGCTACCATCATGCCAAATGGGGCAATATTTTGCTAGATATGTCTTTCAATCTTCTTAATTGGATCCATGATCCATTTTATTAAAGAAGTAAATGATTTATGTGAGTATTGAAGCACAAATGCATCAAGTTAAATTATAGATGCATCAAGTTCAATTATGCATCCATCAATAAATAATGGAGGAGCTATCAAGTCCTGCCTGGAACCATCATGAGTTATATGGAGCAAACCAAGGTGAACAAATGAATGTAGGACAGTTATGAATGGAAACCTTTGATAAGGATTTTATTAGTAATCATGTCAAGGGTAGTCAATGCCATGCAAAAGGAAACTCAAAAACTAAATGACAATGGCCATTTGGAATCATGATAGAGTGTAGTGAACTCATAACATAGTTCATAGCCATGCACGAAAGTTTTAGTTACAAGATGCTGAGAAGAAATCACAGTCATGGGACTGTCATAACCATGCAAGAGGATAGAAGAAAATAACATTTCTATACCTATTTGAAATGAAAACAACAAGCACATCTTCGCTCATATGAGGCAACCATCATTCAACAAAAGGGGAAATCACTCCATTAAAGAGGACACTGCAGTTCCAAGTAGACAGTCAATTGGATACTAGAATGCAAAATGACAACCACCTTATCAAGTTGAGGACAACAATCACACCCAAGTGAGTTGCATAGTACAAGGGTGATGAACACTTTTTCTAGATCACACTATCAAGGGTACTTAATAGTGTGGAACATGCTAGAACAGTCCATGGTAAGTTTAAGAGGCAAACACATGAGGAGGATAACATCAATTGATATTGCAACTATGATTAAGGGACAATCTTACTTGAGTAGCTTGATCACTTGTTTCAAGAGGGAAGGAGCTAGGTAACATAACATTTATGATAGTCTAATAGTCAAGAGCAACAACACATTCGACATGACTCAATAGGCATCCACAAATGAGGAAGGAAGTGGGAGATCCGCCTCTTTGTAATCAAAGTATGCACATAGGACAATATGTGTATCAAGAGAGGATTGTGCATAGGAGCTTCATAAAGACAACCTGTCATGCTATGGCTGCCAGTCATTCAAACACACGAAGGAATGGAGAAGTAAGGTATGCTCACATTTGTTATTTTTATGGATGCCAATAGTACATAATCAGCAAATGGAGACAATAAATACAAGGAGGCAATCACAATGCATACTAATGATAAGGGGCAGTCATGTGCCATGAGGGCATAGAAGCTTATTTTCAGAAGCAATCATGAGAGAGATCACTATAATTTTCCAAGTTGCTAAGTTTGTGATACAATACAGAGGTAATATTACTCATGAATGCATTATGCAGTAAAGGCCTGTAGAATATTTTTCTTTCACTCATGAAATGGAAATATAGAGAAGCTCTTGTGTAAGAGAAATTAACCGAGATTACTTTTATACAAAAGAAGTGCATAAAATTCAGTAACCATAACAGGATCACAACAAGTTAGAAATAGGTTAGAAGGATACCATTGTATCAATGCAAGATAAAGCAGTGACAACGATTTTGTGGTTTTATATTAATTATGAACTCAAATTCATTCTATTTCTAACCAACAAATGTGACTCCAACATATAACTTAGATTGAAGAACCAATACACAGTAAGGTAACATATTGAAAGGACAATATCAATTTTCTGTGGTACAATCTATGACAATGTTGAAAGACAACCACTACATGCATGGTTTGACAATGAGGTTTGAAGTTGAAGACAATGCTAAAATGGAAAATAAATGTGGGACAATGGGTGAAAGTTGAGAGAGGAAGTACCATCATCTCAAGCATCATTGACACAAGACAATAAATGATAAGGGGAAGGATGACTTCTCAAATAAATGACAATCTCTATATTTGTGTGCATGGAGGTCCTGAAACATGCTTTGAATCAAGTGTATTCATGGCACCTTTTAGTGATAGTAAAGAGACATAGTATACATTCCACCATGAAGAGAAGGCAGTATCTTTAGTATTAAAGTTTATTCATGTTCAGTGCAAGGTGGCAGCCGATGTAGTGTCCTTAACAATAAAAAATGCAGCCATCAAAAGGGTGGTGTTTTTTTTAAGAATGCAAAAAAGATGTGTAGGGTATTTGTTTACCCATACCGTGCAATGGGATTTAATCTTTGGCAGAACATTTCTTCTTTACAGGGCAACATTTTATTGTGTAACAATTGGATGAGATAGCTCTTGTTTTAACTAATCACTCTCTCATGAAATTTCATTCATAACATAATCTTGCATGAATAATATCACAATAAAGATGATTATGTCACTGATTGGCTGCCACTACATTGCATCATGAAAAAAAAAGATCCTCATATTTTTCACAAAATCAACAGAAAGAAAGGAGAAAATCCCTCGATTTATCTACAGACATGATGAAGGGCTGGCCACAACATGCAAAATGAGTGTAGAGCTCCAGTTGAGCATGAAATATAGAAGCGGAAAACAAAATCATTTGGAAAAATGAGGAGTTTTGACTAAGGATGCGAGCGTTGTATGATGGAACTCCTTTTGTTTGCAGAGCAAGGTAATATAGAGAAGAAAAAAATCAAGTTTCCAAGCTAAATGCTATGAGAAGCACAAAAATGCAAGAGGTTTTCTTTAGAAACGAAGTAAAAAATACAAAAGATACCAGATTTAGCTTCTTTTTATTTATTTATTTTTCTATACAAAGAGAGCTCATTCAAACACCATTTTCTTCATATAATGAAGTAAAATCATAGAAATTACTTACATGAAGCTCACTTCAAGCTTGCTCAAGGTAATTTTTCCAAAAAATCTATTGGAAACACCACCGAGACACCAAGGTTTGCCATAATTTGATGCACTATGCAAACCCTATGGTTGCAGGCGTGAAGTTTCCAAAAGAAGGTCAAAAGAAAATGAAATGCTTTTCAATTTTTGCATTGCTTTTAGTTTAGGGTTTGAAACCCTATTAATGCTGACCACCAAGGTATTTCTACCTTGTTTTTTTTTAAATTGCAAAACACAATTTAATATGCTACGTGGGCTTGGAGATTAAGTCTTATGTTGCATTTGCAAAGACTTAGGCAATTTTTCCTTGTATCACATTTTTACGACCAACCATGCCTTAGTGCTTTCTCATTGTTTTTTGAAAAATGCAATGCCTTCCAAAGACTTTGGAGTTGCCTTATGACCTCTCACATAGGTCGAACCATTGACCTTTTTTGCATGTATTTGAAATGAAGATTGTTTGACCAAGTGATAGTCATGAGTCACTTTTGGCTTTTAAATGCAAAAATAAGGGTGAGTTAGTTTTTACCAATGCCTTGGAGGAATTTGAGTTAGGTGATGTTTTGCAAGCCTTTAAGAGTGGTTGGAGGATTGTTATTAATTTTTGCATTCATTCAGAATTATAAAAAATTATTTAAGTGATTTGCAAATCACTATATTTAATGTTATCCATAGTGCAAAATGTTGATGTACTTCAAGGAGGTGGTGGGGCCTTTTATTTTGCATTGTTTTTTGAAATATAAAATAGTTTGATTAGGTGATGTTATTATGAATCACTTAATCAAATTATTATTTTAAATGCAAAATAAGATGAAGGCTTTTGCAAACATAATTAAAACATGGGTCAAAGACTCTTGGAGACATAATGGTGATTGAAAAACATGAGAAAGGTGTGAAAGTTGTCTTTGATTGGGCTTTTGGAGGAAATACGACCATTTTGGAGGCATTTTTGTCATGTTTTTGGTATGGTTGGGTCAGAGCTTGACTTTTCTACATTTTGGAGGCATTTTGGAGGAGTTTTGGAAGGTTCTTTTTTGGACTTTATGTTGCTTCTGACTAGGGTTTCTAGAAGGACATGTGTGAGAAGTTGTTTCAACAAATTGTTTAAGTATCTTCATGCTCAAGTTTTGGAGGAGTTCTTTCTTTCTTTCTGTAGGGCATTGTAGCTTACTTTGGAGGTTTTTCAGGCAAAGGACTGCATTGTGACTCAGTATCAAACATGTATAACAATATGTAACACTATTTTTATTAATGAAATTCAGTGTTTTACCTTCTTAGAAGCTACTTCTTTGTGTGTAGTGTGGTGATTGATGAATGTTCTTATGAGTTTTGGTAACTCCTTCAATGCTTGTCTCATTGTAGCACCTTTAGGTGGAATAAATATATATTTATGTAGGTTGCAAGCTGTGTGATGGGTCAAATAGTTATTTTAGTTGTGGAATTTTTTTCCCTTCAAAGTGACAAGTGAACCAAGCCTCCTTACAAAATACTTATGCATTAATATATTTAAATATATGAGTTTCAAGTTAATCTGAGCTTTTGATGAGATTGTGTCTGAAAGCAACTATATAGGTCTGAGAAATCAAATTAGGTGCATCACCATAGGGGTTTAGTTTTTCTTTTCATGTTTCTTTCTCCCCTTTTCCCAGCAAGGAATAGTTTAGGTGACACAAAAAAGGGGAGCCAACCCATAATCTAGAGGTCTACTTCTACAATAGGATACCCACAGCCTAAAAGTAGTCCCATGTTACTCCAAATTTGCTGAGTTCTTTTACAACTTGGCAGAGGGGTGCAAATTTGGATCTCTAATAGGTGCATTGTATCTATTTGTGATAACAAAAATAAGGATTAATATGATGAATTAAATAAATTCCTAAAAGCAAAGCAATATCATTTTCTCACCACCATATCCAATAAGATCTCAGAATAATTATAGATTTTTTGGAATTATGAATCAATATCAACATAAAGAAAGGCTAATCAATGAACCATCTCATTCTTCTATCTTCTATCCATATTCTATCTAATTCATACTAACATCCAAGTATCATGACATAACAAAAAATAGTGCATCCATCCCACATCTATAAACCGTCAGCATGCCATAACATACATCCTACATATGCATAATATGTCACATCAAAATATAAAAAAGAAATGCATTGATATCATTTATAACATGAGTATCATCCATATATACACTTGCATCACATCAAATCATAAGCATAGAAAATACGTCAAATTACACACATGCATCCATAATGAATCATAAAACATCCATCACATAACATCATAAGCATAAAATAAATCATCATATATCACAATCGCATCGAAATTCATCTCATATATCAAAATCATCAATGCCATGATATAAATCAATTATGTGATCTATCTCAAAATATATACATTAGGCTACACAAGAGTCAATGAATGAATATATATATAAGTCTATAACATCAAAAAGATGAATCAAAGTGGCTGCCCTAGCTAGCACCTGCTACCTCTATCCTAATGTGGCTATGAGGGTAGTCTCTCATGACTCCCCGATAGCTCTCCAAACTATTTTTTGCGACTAACCCACTAATGTGCCTAATGATTTGCTCGACCCCATAACACTCTACTGCGAGTGTGGGGGTTATCTCCTATGAGTCGGAACGACCTACATGTAGATGATCCTCTAGTATGAGTCTTTGTCCTGTACCTCTTTGAGATCCTGTTTGTACTTGGAAAGGGGGAAGTTGTATCCCCTTGTGCCTCAAGTTGTTACCATCAGGCTATCTCTTGAGCTAGCTATAGCTCTACGCACTATCGGCATGTGATCTCTATGTCTAACTATCCACGAAGCTGGTACCACTCCTGGTGGGCTTGGTCTCTCTCCTGTGGAGTGTCTGAATCACTTGGTCTCTCTGATTAGGTCCCTGTGCTCCCACCTATGGATCAGGTTGTTGATCGGGAATCTGATCCATCTGTTGATCCTGATGCTACTGTTGGTCATGTACGAGAGGGGGCCCATCTAGACCTCTCTGCTCATCATGGTGATGATCTTGGTCCCTCTGAGCATCCTGGTCCCTCAGTTGATCAACCACCTGGGCTAATCTCTGCCTCTGTAAATTGCTCTCATCACCTCTCTGCCTTTGGAGCACAACTGTGGGATCTGTAAACTTGAATGGCCTCTTGGCCACAAACCATGTATCATAATCAGCTATAGTGCTAGCGTCGGTGGGTCCTCCTGCATGATCCCATGGATGGGGAGCAAGCTGCCTAAAATATATTAATGCCACATCTCTATTTGACATGTGTCCCCAATCCCTCTGCTCTTTATGAGTACGAACAAATGCAGCCATATACACTAGAGGGGTGTAAGAACCTACCACAAATCAGACACAACTTTTTTCAATTTCTTCTAATAGAGCTGTTTGGCCAATTCGTCAAATACTTTGGCTAAATGAAGTTGTTAACTTGTTTCCCAAATTGTTTTAATGCTTAAATGAGAACTTCATTTATGCTAACTCCAATCACTTCCTTATTATTCCGATTGCAGTGAATAGTTATTCATTACAAACAACATAAAAACAGATGATATAATAAAATCAGAAAAATCATATTCAATATTTTAATGTCCTCATAAATATCCATACATCTTAATAACATAAGCTCCTGACCTGGGATACAAGCTGATTTCTGAATACACAGTCCACAGCTAAATGTATAGACAACTTCCCTCATAGTTCAAGTTGATTTCGATCTATTAATCCTATATGCCCAGTATGGATAGTTAGTAGAATTGAAAGAGCTTGTATGCCACATTAAAGCCATGTCATCCTCTAACCATCTCTCCAACGGCTTCCATTATAAAAGATGTCTTTTACTGACCTCCAATTTTTCTTCCCTTTCTTAGTGTAAATACATACACTCGACCTTCATTCTTGTTAACACGCGTGACTGTATAAATTCTCTTCTTTCCTCGTGGCAATATTATAGAGACCATACAAAGATGAATCATTGTTGAGCTCTCCATAAATCATTCAACTTCCCTATGATTCCTCCTTATGAATGCCTCAAACCTTTTTAAAACTTTAGCAGGTAGGACTTTGATAATATAAAACTTCACTTAACAATCGTCCACCAGATGTAAATTATCTGTCATGAATTACTTGAAGAGTGCGGCTGTCTTAATACTCCACGTCACCTCTCTTTGAAATCATGTGTTGCCTTGAAAACATACAACAAATCCTTTCAATAACACAAAGATTTCTTTTTTAGTAATGGATTTGATGCTTCATGAGTCTTCAAATGAGCTTGCCCGATTGTTCAAATAATAAACCTCTTTCTTATCTTTCTTAAGACCTTCGCCAAGTGTTTACTTCTATCGGCCCTCCGCAAGGCTTAATATATAATCTCCAAGTTCAATCTTAAAGGTTCAAATATATTAATTTGCAATTCCTGTCAACAAACACAACAACTCCGTCATTAAATATTGTGATGATTATCAACCATGATTTTTAATCTCTAACGCTACTATAATAATGTGAAGCAATTTTTGTCCTCTAGACTTTTCATTGTGTTTTCACATCAATCCTCTCCACCATCATCGTTTCCCGTAATCTGTATTTGAGTCTAGTAGCCCGACCCCTTCAATTTACTCACAGCGAACCTTTCCAAAATAGCCATGGCTCTCTTTCAATACAAAACCACTTCAAATATTTTAAATCACTTAATCTAAGCCTGACGGTTCATATACCAATTAGCGCAACACCACCTACAATATTAAATCTGAGTCCACCGTCCATCTTGAATGTAATTACCTCGATTTATCTTTTGTTTACCGTTCCTGAAGCCCAACCAATAATATCTTGCATCCTATTTCCCCTTTCAAATATTTCACAATTTATAGAATTGTATTGTGCACACAGTGACAGAATTGTAAGAATGAGGTGGACGACAATGCCAAGTAGTTTCCTGAACCACCACGATTCTAGTCATGAAGAGATATGTCATGACTTACAATCTTCCCATATGTTTGGCTATCATAGGTTTAAATACATTGGAAATCTCTATTAAAGTACCACGATTATTGATACATGACCTGCAAATTCATTAAGGAGACAAATATTTGAATGAAAGATGATCATGACTCTTTCCCTTCTTTTTGACGGTTTAGCTACGAAACTTCACGACTGTAGAAGATTTTTTAACAATGTATCTCAAAATACATACATAGATTTTTTTTTTCAGATCAACACAACACAAACATAATTTACATAAATCATTCAATCTTCATTAATATTCAAAACTTCGTCAATTTTTTCACAAACTTCCAACAATGAACTGATAGATCAATTATTTAATATAATAAATCTTTGAAACGTCTTCTAAATAAGCTTCACAAACTTCATTTAATCTACCACATTAAGCACTAGCACAACCCCTGAAGTGGGACTGTCAGCCACCACCTTGGGCGTATCTTCCAACATCGAAGATGATATTCTCTGTGAGAAAGATTTCTGTCCTCACAAAGTTCTGGATGAACTCCAACCAAATACCTATTTAACAAAACCAAATCCAACCTCTCTACAATGAGCTTCCAACAAACTTTTATTCTTTCCCATTTTGAAACTCCCGTGTCTGTTTGAATTCTCATCCTTTTGTCTTTCACTTTTTATTTTGTCTTTTTGAGAATTCACTTTTAAAAGTAACTTAATTAATTTATTTAGTTTTTTTATAATATAAGTTACTTTTTGCATTATTAATTTAAGTTGTCCTTTTTTAATTCAATTATTTTCGACAACTTAAATTAATAATTTAACTTTATGCTGACTCTTAAAATTGGGAACATTACAAGCTGTCTAAAATATCCTAATGCCACATCTCTATTTGACATGTGTCCCTAGTCCCTACTCTATATGCGTACGGACAAATGCAACCATATACGCTAGAGTGGGCACTATTTGCATCTCCTCAAACTATTGCATACACCTATTAGGTAAGTACCTCTCAATGATAGTGGTGTTGTGCCCAATCAACCATCTGGTCTGGCAATAGTAAACCAAGTGCTCATCATCATCATCCCATGGATTGAGCCTAGCTAGGGCCTCCAAGTAAACTCTACCATATCATCGAGAATGCGCCTCCAATAGGGTAACTCACCCATGTGGTGGTGAGTCAAAACTACCTCATATTGATATACAAACAAATCCTGATCTTGTCGGTGAAGTGTACAAATAGTACGTAGAACTGCGACATGCTCCCACACCCAAATATGTGGCATGGTGCAACCATCTGATAGTGCAACACTGCCTCTATAGAAAACCTAATTCATGTCACAATATAGGTGTGCTCATATTCAAGGACCCCAGGCAAAGCGGGTCACATCCTCTAGCATGCTCTCCAAGGAAACACCCCATCCAATGCTGAAGTGTCGAGATTGATGATCTGGAACCAAGGTACCAATGATCAAGCTAGAAAGAACTAGTATAATATTAGAAGCAGTGTCAATGAAGGGTCTCAAGTCCAATTAAATCTCAAACAAAGAAACTCATTATACTCCTAGTATGCGAAGTAGGGCTTGTCCACCTTGAGTGGTATCACACACTACACACTCGCCATGAATTGAAACACGTAGAATTTTCCACATGTCATTTAGGGTAATGGTGGCCTCACTAGGTGAAAAATGAAAGGCCACAATATTTGATTGCCATCTCTCTACAACAACGGTCATCAACACATAATGTGATCAAATCTCAGACACGTGTAGAATATGTCCTAGCCCAAAAGCATGGAAATATATAGTCTCCTCCAATTCAAAGCCCGTTGTTTGCTTTGATAGCATAGATCTACACTCATGGGATGAGAAGGGTAGTAAAGTGACTTGCATGCACAACACACACAAAGTTAAAATTGCAAAATTGAAGTATGAAAATCTAAGTCAATAGACTAAAAGTATAAAAGCGAGCTTCTAGACAAAAGCACAGGATTGCCAAATTACAGAAGTGTGGAAACTTCAGAAACACATAGGTCTATTGCAAAGACACACCCTGTTACTACTTTACAAACACACATGGGTTTTGCATTTGCACAAGACAATCATGTGGATTTAATACAAAAATACAACCATTGTTTTAGGTAAAACATGCCTTTACAGAGGTGACATGCTTTTGTAGAGGTGTCATGCCTTTATACAAAGGAACGATGTTAGTGGGAAAGGCATGTAAGAATCAAAGTCTTGTGCCTTTGTTTTCTTAATTTCTATGCTAAATTTTGAAAATAGGGAAAAGTCACAATGTAAGTTTTTGAAGCGCATATCTGACCACTTGTCCTAAGATAACCTAGGATGGGGGCTAGGGCCAAGGAAGATCTGCCAGGATAACCCATATCAAGCTATGCGATGACACTCCTCCCTATTGCATTCTAGCATTCCCTAGTTGCACTTCTCCTCCTGTTGTATGTGTGCGTCTGGAAGTGAAGTAAGTGTTGTAAGTGATGATGTGTTGCGAGTAGTGTTGTGTTGGAGTCCATGTTTAACCCTTGATTGTGTTAGCCCTTTTTCTTTCCTGACTGTTGATTTTTAGTGGGACCTTGTGTTATCTCTTAGCATGGGGTGTGGGCCTCAGAGTTCCACATGGTCGGGAGGTTGGTGCTTTTTCCTCCATTGGGTATTCTTATTGCATGTTTGTGTGTGTGGAGGTTGCCCCATAGGTAGTAGATTCAATTCCTGTTCTAGTTCAAGAGGACTATCATGTATATGTATTGGGTTGTATATCAGTGTATCTCTTATTATAATCTGATGTATTCTTCCCAATTGTACTTAGGGAAACATTGTTGTAAATATTGTAATGATGTAATAGATGTTGATGAACTCTCTTGTAATGGATAATGTTAAATGATGTATCTTGCATATGTTAGTTCTTTATAAATGATCTTTAATGTTTTTTATCTATTGACTTGTTATGGAAATGCATAATGTAGAATCATATAATTTAGTGGTTTAAAATGAACTTTTCTTGTTAGTTAAAATCATGTTGTCATAGTAGTTAATGAAGTGATTCTAGTTTCCTGGTTGATGGTTATGTGAGTAGTATGGTCATGGAACCTTAGAGGACCTACGTTTAGATTATATGTCATGCAATCTATTGTTATTTCATTTAAACAAAAAAATTGTTTTGTTATTATGTCATAGTTAGTGTTGTCCTCTAGGGTTCCTTGGCGGGGCGTTACACCTAGTATTAGAGCCCAAGTTTCTAACACTAGGCACTCTAGTTTTATATGAGCCTACTATGTTGTTCTAGTTGCTTATGACTCTTGAGATTATGTTTTCCCCTTTTTTCATCCTCGCCTAATGACCTTAGACTTATCCCTTGGTGGTGTTTGTTTAATGGTGCAAGACCAGTGGAGAAGATAGGACCCATAGTGTAGTGTGCAATGCGCCGATATTCTTTCTATCTGGGATGCATTATGGACCCTTGTGTAGCCTTGTGATGTGATTTTTGATGATGTGAATTTATGTGCGTATGTGAATAATATATATTAAATCATAAATATAGTACTGATAGAATGATAAATTGTGCTTTCATGCTTCTAAAAAAGGTGCAAAATCATGATCTTGTGTGAATATATTATGAGATTTAGTGTTGTTTAATGAATAAAGTGGAATGTCTTTTTGGTAGATGATGGATATTTAAGGAAAAATGTGTGCTTTGTGTGCATAATTATGTTGTGTTTTATGGAAGTGTAGCATTTTGATGTAATGAATCAACTTTGATGTTGGTATTAATATGTTATGTTTCCACCCTAATTTGTGAGTTCCAGGACTAAGTCAAGTTTTAGGGGGGGAGGATGTAATGCCCCTCCATTCTTACCGTGGATGTGTAGGTAGCCAACTTTGGAACTCAGAGATGAAGGAAAAATAATAGGGATATTTAAAGGTATGCGCTATTGCGGTTAAGTAGTTGAGGTTGTATATTATGAGGACTAATCAACATTATGTGACTGATCTTGTTCTGATGTCTATGTAGCTAATTGTTTACGAGTTGATTTGATTGTTGGGTGTTGTCTTCTAGTGTGATTGAGTGAAAGAGATATTGTTGCATCACTCACTTGTGAATACCCTGCGATGAGCTGCAATTCCCTTTCACAGTGTGCCTGATTATATGTATATGTATATACCCGATCATGTTGTGTGCGGCAGGTTGTAGGTACTAGGCATCGACTCCACCTGAATTGGCAGGTTTGAGCATGCCTTAAACGCAATGGAACAGTTGATTGGAGATAACACCTGGTCCCTACCCTAGCCATCATCCTTGAAGAGGATGAGTATCCGGTCGATATCCTGCCAGTTCTGTAGTTAGTCCATGTCGTTTGAAGTTCTGCTTTTGACCCTGGTTAGTGGTCATGTATCTATTTTGGCATTTTGTTTATTGGATTTGAATTGTTGGATTAAATCCATTTGATTAGCTTATGCATTAAAATAAATTGTTAAAGGCCTTTGTTAAATAAATATAAATATATATGTTTATGTAAATAAATAATTATGGTTTGTAATGTAATATTAAAATAAAATAAAATAAATAAATATTAATAGTAATATGATAAATAAAAGGTTATAAATAAATTTATAAATTATAGCAGGAAAAATATTTTAGATAAATGCATATGTGTGAAATATGAAATTATTAAGTAACAATAGCAATAATATTTTAGAAAAATATGAGTTACAAAGTAGAAAAAAATCAATTATTAGTTAAAGAATGGTAAAATGCATGAATTATAGCAATAAAAATCTCTTAGAGAAAAAGTATCGGCGTGTTCTATTTGAGAATTCTAAGCTAATTATTGAAATCAACAATCAAGAAATAATTAGAAGCAATGCAATACGGTTAAATCAATCTCACCCCTTTAATGTTTGTTGGCGTATGACATTCATCCGTGTATATTTTATCTCCTTGATTAAAGTTTCTAATTCAAATCACAACGGTTGAAAATTAGATAGGATCTTGTGACATGAAAATAGGAATGCATTTCCTTTTCAATTTAACTGTCAAGGCTGTACTTATCTATAGAAATTTTGATTTCAAATAATCATTGGCACCGTAAAAACTGATTGTACGTGCCTAGTTATGACGCGAATGAAGCAATTTTTACTACTAAATGGGATTTGGAAAAATGGTTCATATCACAGGCATTGTTACATCCTGTTATGCATGCAAGGGAGTTTGTTTTGGAGTGAAATTGAAGTACTATGGCTTTTAAAAGACATTATTGAAGTGTAGCTCAATAATTGATTGGTTAGAGTAAAAAATGCCAACGTCTAAAGCATATAGAGATATGCTACTATGCATACCGAGATAGAATCCTCAAAAATGCCAATGTCTAAAGCATACAGAGATATGCTACTATCGCACATGAGATAGAATTCTCCAGTAAAACCTTCATCCTATTTGGGCATGGCTATAAATAAGGTTGTCGGGAGAGCATGCCCTATAATTTCCAGGAAGTGGAGGTATAACATACTATAATCTTCCTACCTTTCCATATTACTCCATTCAAATGCTCAGTGGTTTTTTCTGCCTCCTCCATCATTTGGTAGTGAATGAATACTACCCCTTCTCTTGCCATGATCCCCATGCGTGCCCTCGTCTCGTAGAGTCTTGAACATGTCAGCTATAGGCGTCTACTTGAATTGATAGCGGTATGCAAAGGATGGTGCAGGCCATATAAATGGAACAAAAAAGTAGATGCTTAGACTTCAAGAGGTCGAAGAGCTACCACCATGCATAAAGGTCACATTAGGAGCAACAAAAACAAAGTGGAGGTTGCATGAGCCTCTATAGAGCGATTTATCTTCATGCCAAAACCCACATGTTATATGTTGGGGCATATGACTTTAAATAAGAAGTCATACAACATACATTTCATAAACTTGTTCTCACACCTAGTAATCTACTACATAAATTCCTTAAACCTTATCTCAGGTAATGAAAAGATGAACTGATTCATAACACAAATTTTTAAATAGAAAAAATAGTTTAAAATATTCATTATTGTTTTTTCAAGCACAAAATACATAGCCTAACTCTATGCTTGTGTAACTCTCAAAATCTAATGTATACCTTCTCTCTTCTATAACAAATCAAATTTTCCTTTTTAGTTCTTTTTCCATATATTCATTACTTGAATGAAGCATTAAAATAAAAAAGTTGAACTCAATTTCTACAACCAAAATGATGGTAGAAACAAAGTCAAGACATACTGATAATTGTCGTTGTGTTGTCACTGCTTCTCCAGCTGAGAAATATAAGGCACTTGTTAACGCAGTGCATATTGTTGCATCTGGTTGCAAGCATTCGCTAGAAGGTAGGCTGAACAATGCAAATCCATGCAACTCAAGCCATTCACTCTCTGCTGTTTCTTGCTGCATACCTTGAACTCTTGACAACCAGGGAATGCCTTTTCCTATGCAACAAATTAAACTTGTTTTCTTACAAAGAGAAGAGAGCCTTGGAAGGTCGATACTGAATGAGAGTAGATCAAAATAAAAAATGCACCAAAAAATAGAGAAAATTGTAAATCAATTGCCAAGAAGAGTCGAAGGAGTTCACATCAAGTCGTGGAAGATGGAGTTCAAGTTCAAATCTTTAGAGTGATAGATACGTGGACTTTTTCATGTTGAACATTGCGAATTTATTGTTTAAATGTTAATTTTCTTAAAAAGCTAAGTATTGTATCGATTTTTGGTTCAGTCAATTTCAGCTATACTTGTAGGCTATCAAAAATATATAGAGAAAACATTGATTGGCATGAATTTAGAGAGAGAGAGAAATGAAGTGAGGCCTTGAATGAAGAAAAGACAGAGGAGTTGAAGAACAGAGTGGTGCGTCGTCGGAGTTGGGCGAAATGGGTGTCTAAAATTCTAGAGCCAAAGAAGAAGGGCAAAATATGGCTGGGGTCGTATGATAATCCATACATGGCTGCTTAGGGTTACGACACGACTTCCCCCAATCTGAAGGGCCATTTTTCCATTCTCAATTTCCCTCACACAGTTCAAGAGCCGGTGTTCTGTTTTCCTTTCTCTTGATGTAGGCTTTTGCAGATCAATTTGAGCCCTGGTGGGAATGAAGTTATTGTTGCTAGGATCCATGAGCGAGTCCTTGAATGTGAAGAAAGCTAGGATTTTGGCGTTACCATCAATGGTTTCAAAGCCGACACAAAATGAAAGCAGGATAAGAGGAGCAGGAAAATGCACCGACCATGTTTGCTCTATTGTCTTGTAATACATTGACACTACTTTTGCATTTAAAGAGGATTCTTTTGTTGCTGGTCTTTTGGTCTTCTTAGTCACTTCACGTTTCTTCTCGATCAACACCTTATCTTGTCTGAATCCATTTAATTGTTGATTGGAGCCACAATGTGAAGCTCCCTTGATAAATCCTTCATTTTGTATCAATGTTTTACACTGTTAATCTGGCTATTCATCATGGCAAAGAAGGGCTCTTGTAGCTTGTTTTGCAGTCCTCTTTCTTAGTATTTGTAAATGCCAAGGTTTGGGTGAAACTTGAAGGAAAATCCACCAAAGAAAAAATAGAATGTAGGTTTCTTTGATTTACACAAGAGCAATATGCACATCAACTTTACCAACTGGGGAGCTACTTTGGTCTCCATCAAGACCCCTGATAAAAATGGTATTTTTAACTCCCAAAGCATTGCATTTCTTTTGGCTCTTTTTTCTTTTCATTGCACTACTTGCAGAATTGTGCAGAACATGAGCTCCAGTAGGCCTTACTTTGGTGCCATTATAGGCAGAGTAGCCAATAGGGTTAAGAATACACAGTTCACCCTTGATGGGAAGACATATCATTTGTTTGTCAATGATGGGATTAACTCACTTCATGGTAAATGCCTTCTCTCTACTCGACTCTATTTTGTCTAAATGTTTTCCTAATTTGATCAAAGATGCTTCTTGACTTTGAAATTTATAGATTAAAATAGCCTTCAACTATCTACACAAGTGGATCTAAGATCTGGTAATTTTTTTGCAATGCACTCTAACAGAGGTCATAAAATTCAGGAGGAAGGAGAGGCTTTGACAATGTGTTGTAGTCAAGGAAATTAAGTGTGGAAGCAAACCATCTATTAAGTTTGTTCACAACTTTGATGGTGAAGAAGGTAAGAATGGAATATCTGCTTTTAGACCAAATTGGTTAACAGGAGTTGGAGAGCCCCTATCATACTCTATCTACCTATTTGGATGGTTGATATGGGTGTTTATTTACCATAAAATCTATCATATTTTACAGAAAAAGGCTTCTAGAAAAGATTTGTGATTAACTTGATGAGGTTCTAACTAGTGTGATCAGTGGATGGTAGTTTTAAATTGATTATCTTTTTCGTAAAGCCTTTTTATCTATTGGTTATGGATTTTTGAAGTTTTAAAAATTCTTTTTATAAGATTTGTTTGGTTCTTCTTAATTTAAGTATCCACAACTTGTCATTGCGAATTTTTAGTTGTGCATAATATGTTAAATCCATAAAAACTCAATTACTATATATAATCAATAATTTTGTTGATAGGTGGCACTAGAAATGTTTTTGCTCCGTTCTCACGGTGATAAGTCCCTAGGAAGCAAAAGCCGGTGGGTTTTTAATCTAGGAATTACTTTAAATTTACTTATTAGTAAAGACTAGTGGATTTTTGATGTGAGCAATATTTTAAATTTACTAAATCAGTAAGGACTAGTAGGTTGCTAAAGTGGGCATTCTTATAAATCTACTCAAAATAGGTGTGTTTCTAATGTGGCCATTGTGTTTGTTGCTGCAACAGGATATCCTGGTAATTTAGATGTATTTTCCACATGCACTTTAAGAAATGATATGGAGTTGAGACTAGATTTGAAGGAAATACCAAGGAACAAGACCACTCCTGTAAACCTGATCAATCATGCTTGCTGGAACCTTGCAGGGCAAGAAAGTGGAAGGGACATATTTGACCATTTCGTAAAAATATGGGCTTCACATTATACTCCCACAAACAAGGTCTTAATTCCTATTGGTCAAATCATACCTGTTAAAGGAACTCCCCAGGTCTTAATTCCTACTGGTTAGATCTTACCTGTTAAAGGAACTCCTCTAGACTTAACTAAAGAGAATCATCAAGAGAAAAATTAATAAGGTTCCCCTGGGTTTAATCACAATTATGTTCTTGATGGCCCCAAGTCAATGAAGGGGTTAAGAGTTGCCACACAAGCCAAGAATCCATGGAGTTCAAGAGTGGTTGAAGTGTGGACAAATGTACCAGGATTTTAGTTCTACACTAGTAATTTTATGGACATGGTGGGAAAAGGAGGTGTGAAGTACAAGTCACATTCTTCATTCTACTTTGAGACTCAACATTTTCGAATTCTGTAAATCATCCAAATTTTCCATTTGTGATTGTGCATCCAGGTCAGATCTACCGACACTCCATGGCGATAAAATTTTTAGTTGATCTGTAGTCAACAATAAGGCTTGTTTTTATAGCCTGAAAATAAAGGGGGGGAGCATAGAATCCCTACAAGTTATTAGCATTGCTATTAAATGTCTTAATGTAGTACTAAATAAAGAAAGATGTTTGATTGGTGGTCTAAAATCTTGGAGTCTTGTGTATTTTTTAATCAATAAGTTCATTAAAATGATAATAGTACATAATTTTTAAAAATGGATGGATAATATAAAGGTACACTCTTAAAATTTAAGGAGAGAGTTCAATCTAAAGATGAAAATAAGGTCAAACAACATTAAGTAATTAAAGCAATTTTAATAGGAGGATGATCTTTATATTGGGTTCTCAAACATTTGTAGGGATAAAATAATCAATAGGCTCCCAACCAATGAGAGTTCCCAACTCTTCAAGAGCTTCCGAGGTTAGTTGAGCATATATTAGGGAGATGGCTAGGTCCAAGTGAAGAATCTTATTAGAATTAGATGATCCAACAATGACATGCCCATGATAGGAAGCATAGGGTTGTTAAGAAGACTAAGAGTATTCTCTTTATCTTTGGTACCTAGAGGCTGAGAACCACAAGACTAAGAGCCCTTTTCATGGTGGGAAGATGATAAGCTAATTAGTAAGCTTGTTGAGATGCAACACAATGGTCACTCAATCAAACAAAATTATGGGCCAAAGAACAATACACAATTTAATAATCTTTTAATATTTTTGCATTTATTTGTTATACTCATTGTTGTTAAGAATCATTACATTTTTTGTTATGTCATTCATTAAAATTTAAGAGGTATGATTGGGTTAGGTTTAAAAATTTGATGATTTTGTAAGTATTGATTTCCATTATTCACGACAATTTAACTAATGGTTTGACCCCTAAGTGATATTGATGCAATTCTCCTTACTCATGGTAGCTTAGCTTAAAGATTGGTTTATATGTATTTTTGCTCACTCATGATAACTTAATGGAAGGATGAATTCTACTTTAGATAGATGTATGGTTATTCAAGCAGGTAAAATAAATGTTTTTGATAAGTGAAAATTAATTATGGATCATTAAATGTGATTTTTGCATTAACATTTATAAAAAAATAAAAAAATGATGATATAATTCAATTTAAGACAAACCTACATGATTATTTTTATATCATTACGAAAAGAAATATTTTAATATTATCTTAAATATTTGATGTGAGGTTTTTATATATTTTTATTTAAAGGTTTATTTAATTGGTTCTCAAAATATTATACTAATTATTAAATGTAATTTTTAATATTAAAATCTATTTACTCATTATCATTTTAAAATAAATTTGTGAATGTAAATTCATTTATACAAGACAAAATTGTATTTCAATTTTTCATCTCTATGTTTTATACTATTTTTAGTGGATGTTGTTCAACATATGATTTTAACATATATGCTATGTTTTTAAAGGGGTCTCTTTTACAACTAGCTATTGGTCTCAAGTTGTGTGCTTAGGATTGTGTATTGAAGCACATTGACCTAGGATGTATTTCATTATGAAATATTGATTAATGACATCACATTCTAATTTGAGATACATGGTAGAACCAAAGGGATAACCCAATTAAAAGATTCAATTAAGTTATATGTATGTGAAAGTTATTTATGACAAAGATTCAAATATGCAAATGACAATTGAATAGGAAAACAAAGAGGAAAATTGATAATCATATTAGAATTGTAATAACAAATTTGTATTGTGCTAATTTTATAGTATTGTGTATCAAAATTTGAAGTTGTGTAGAAATGGCAGAAGCTGCCAATGGGGGCTCAAAACCCTAAAAATCTTCTACCAACGACTACAAAATAAATGTAGAAGGCTTCACTAAAAGATTGAAAATTTTGAATGACCACTAGGAAGAACATAGGCAGAGCTTCTGGGGCACTTACAAGGTGATGACGGTTTAAAATATAATAGTTGGAGCACAACAATGACTGTCGAGAAAACTCTAACCTTTGGAAACCTTAATTCATTATGAAGGAGAATGTTAACCCTAATGCTCTTAAAAATTTGTTCCCTAAATTCTCAATCATTGTCATATCTATATAAATATGTATTCACACCATAGTCTTTTTAGCAATCCAGATGCTTAAATAAAGCAAAATAGGTCATGGTTCCTCTACCTTATATGTTGCAGTTTCAATTTTCTTTAGCCATAGAAAGTTCATATGCTTTATTGTGCGAAATGTGTTTTTGAACTTGTTAAGGTAGTTTTTTTTAATTTTGGTGGTTCTTGGTGATGTCAAATTGATGACGAGTTTGACTTTATTGTATAATAAATATTAATATAAATATAATATAATAACATATGATATTATAACTCCATTTAACTCTAGGCCAACCCAACAAAGCAGGGGTCAGACTCCCCCTCCCAAGTTCACAACCACCACCTTGTATAGGAGCGGTTGGTCATATGGAGTTTTGGTTTGATTATATTGAAGGCTGGAAAGCTTTTGTTGTTCTTCTTGTTGGTTCTTCCACCTGGATGCCTAGGGAGGAGTTGTGGGCCTGTTCTACTAACGTTCTTGCTTGCTTCCTATCTCTATAATTACGATATTCTATTGAGGTGAATACTGCTCCTATTGAGGTGGAGCTGGTGATTGTTGGTTTGGTGGGAAGCGGATTCCTATTGAGGTGGATGGTTCTGTTGGTAGGCTTGGTCCCCACCTCTTTCTCTCCTATAGAGGGGAGCCCCAGCCTATTGAGGTGGTCTTGGGGTTGGTGCTTCTAGAAGAACGTTCTTCTATTGTGAATGGTGTTTCTTACCCCTTTGTGGTTGAGATTATGTTTGGCTTTGGTCTGTCTTCTTTGAGTAGAAGATTTGTTGTAGGTCTGCTGTTGCAGATGGTTTGCGGCCTTTTGAGTGAAAGGTCGGTTACTATCCTGCTGCTGTAGGGTGTCGATTTTATGTGTTCGGTTGCTCTTGGATTCGTGCCAGGAATGGGTTGTAAGTCTATCTTTCGTCTGAACTACTTTGGGTCCTTGGTTTCCTATCACTCTTGATCATCTGTGACCAAGTGTTGTTTGTTTCTTTGTTGTCGCTGCGGTGTTCGTCCGCTGATGATGGCCCATAGGGCCTTGTTCTAAGGGTTTGAACCCTTGTTTTGTTGCCCTTCTAGTTTTCTTTGGCCCGCTGGGTTTTGTTCTAAAGGGATGACACCCTTATTTGTCGCTTTTAATTTCAAAAACATATGATATAAACCATTATTTCCCTAATAAACTATTTTTCCTGTAATTAACCTTCCATAATCTCTTCAGCGTACCCATTGCATAGTAAGGTGCGATTGCTAGTTAATAAAAGGACAATTTAAAGTAAGAATTACAAGTAAAAAATCAAATAAGGAATTAGTAAAAAGAATTAAAAAAGCTAAGGAAAAGTTGTAGTTAAATTTAGTTAACAAATTATAGAGGTTTCCTTATTGCCTTTGTGATAAATCACATTCTAATTTTAAATGAGATGCTTTTAATTGTTTGAACGGTTGATTTAATATTAATTATAATTTGTTCGTTGGAATTATTGGGCAACGGTCAGTCTTCTTCTTCCCGAATTTACGTTTTGGAGGGAAGTGGTTGGAGAGGAATATATATAATAATAAAATACATATACTCAATATTGTGTAAAATATTTAGTTTTATTTAACTCATCACCCAACGGTCAAGATTTTGCCACATTTCATCATCCTGCACTCCCGTCATGAGACAAGGTCCACATAGGCAACCAACACAAGATTATGGGGGATAGTCAAGATGTTGCCATGTGACACAATAATGACTTTCACATGACAGACCCATCATCCACCTTTACAAATCACCACCTAATCCACAACACACGTAACGCCTTCCCGCATCCTCACATTGACATTTTAGTGAATAGTGCATAATCCTCCTCTGGGATAATGGAGTCTCTGTACCCAATACCTCAGTCCAAAAGTTTATCAGTTACACTACCAAACTTTGGAACTATCTTTGGTCTCTTTGATGACCCAGGAAAAAGGGTAATTATATCCTCCTAGTTCCTACCTCTTACTGGACGAAGTTCCAACCATTTTGTATAAGTCAAGAAGTTAGGGTTTAAATATTGTAACTAGGGTCTAAGAAAATTTTGACAGCACCCACCCCCTACAAACTATTATTTTCACAACATTTTGGTAATGTCATTTGTGTTTTTAGAGAGAGCTTGAAGCCAAGTTGAGGTGCAATACCATAGTTGCTATTCATCATAGATCTAATTAATTAAAGGACTAAGTGGTCTCCTTGGCATAGCTTCGAGCTGCCATTTCTATGGAGTCATGATCTTCATCTTGTAAAATTGTAAAAATGAGTTTGCCAAATGTGAGAGCATGTTGCACAAATTTAAGCTTTGTGCCATAGCCAGGACATCATGCCTTCTTATTGATTATCCCTATGTTTAGTAGCATCCCCTTCATTAGGTGCCGAATATCCCTAATCTCCATCTAGGCAATTATTTGCTCACATTTGTTGAATTCAATTTTCAAATGCACATGAAGCTTCCTTATTGGCATGGTCAATGAAGTTAGTCCACGGTATTTAATCACTGATCTTTGAGGCTTTCCATTCCATATAGAAATAGAATGTAGTTATCAAGTGGGTGGATGCGATTTAACATTTGTATTTTTAGTTTCCATAATAATCATTATTGGGCCTCCTTTCTTGAAAAAACCATTAGGCGACACCACAAAATTCACCCCCTTTCTTGGCTACTTTTGACTTTTAACTTTATATATATTTTTGGGGAGATGCCAATAAGATGGTTGGTCATGCAATGAGAAAAATAAAGCTATGGGAGAATTAATTTCTTGATGAATTTAGTATTTTCATCTATTGAGTAGAATAAAGCTTTCAACCTCTTTTAAGTTGGTTCTCCTTTGAACAATAATAAATTTTCATAATAGAAGAGAAGGGAGAATTTTAGCCCCGTCCTTTGGAATCCATGAGTGTTAGATATTATTGTTAGGTTTAATATTATGCTTATATTTCAATTTTATGTCAATTTTAGTAACTTGTTTCAATCTAGTTATTTCATCATTACTATTTGAAACGTAAAAAAAGGAGGAAAA
This sequence comes from Sequoia sempervirens, assembly GCA_007258455.2. NCBI lineage: Eukaryota > Viridiplantae > Streptophyta > Pinopsida > Cupressales > Cupressaceae > Sequoia > Sequoia sempervirens. Next base: position 296,026,853 of record VDFB02075321.1, on the reverse strand, counting down.
TGGGTGAAATAGGAAGACCTAGAAATGAGGGACCTATGCCAAAACGCACAAAGGGGGTGTCAACCTAATCACCAATCCACTTTTCCCATGTTCATTATGAAGAGGGGGAGTGTCACAAATGGTTAGAATTGACCTACAATCCTTAAGGTGAGTCAACCCTAAGTTTGGACACTATGTTGCCCTAAACTTCCTTATGACAGAAAATAATAGTTTGTGGGAAGAATAAAAATGTATTAAAATCCAATTTATGAGATCTATCACTTGAAACATGAAGTATTATGATAATACTATCAAAAACAACAATCAACTGATAGATCTAAGAAGGTGAAATTGATATGTACCTGTCACCAAAAGTGTTGTAAAGTGTCTTGCTTAGGACTCATTCGACCATGGGCGAATGGGTCTTTGTATAGGGCTTTGAAAATTATTTTTTGCAATCCTCTGATGTTAGATCTAAGCTTCTAATTTCCCTAGGTTTGACTATTGAAAATTTGAAAATAAAAGCTGTAGGTGAGTTTCCGTATCTTGACACCTTTGATGACAATTTTGACAATTTTGTAAAAAATTGCACTTTTGATCCAACTCCAATTCTCCTTCACCTGCAAACTTGCAAACATGTGAATAGGAGAATTTTTTATTTATTTTTGGTGTATAAGGGTTTCCTTGGTCAAACCATAGTTTGGTAGTTAAACCTTGATAATGAAATAATGATAAAAATGGAGGAATTATGAATGAACACTAGCTTGTTGCAGCCCACGAAACCCTTTAATGAATTTCCTTAGAGGATTGAAGTTTAACACCTCACTCCAAAGATTAGATCTTTCATGAAATGGCTTGATTGGATGCTTGATTTCACACTTGATTTGATGCTTGAAAACTTGAAACCTACATCACAATGTTAGCTCAAAAACATGCATGAACACACATAAATATTGACATCATGATAGGATATTGAATGCTGCAATAAATGATTGATAAATCCGACCTCCAATGCTCTTGATAATAATATTTTCTCTTGTAATTGATCTCTTAAAATCTTAGGTTGCTCGGGGTTAGAATTTGACAAAATAACCTTATATTTATAGGTATTTTCTTAATACTTGATAATTAAACATCACAAATTGACCTTTGCAATTTGAATTATATCATGTTAAAAATTGTGCCAAAAAAATATTAAAAAATGGATCCCAAGATGGTTTTATAATGTAAACAATGCGTTCTCACAAAATGTCTCATTTGAGAGTAGTGTATATTGATAATATATTTTTTTGTTATTTCACACCTTGTGGGATCAAAAAAACTATGCTAGTACATCAAGGTGTGTGGGTAAATGCTACTATAGGCTTCACTTTATTCTATAGGTCTACAAATCCTTCTAAGCTATATTGCACCATGAAACTTGAGATGACAACAATCATTCCTTAATGCTATCACAATTACGAATTCTCGAAGAATGTACTTATGAATGCCAAATATTGTTGAGATGACTCATTAAACCTTGTAGATTCCTGGACATTGCTGAAATGAAATAAGTTATATATTTATGGAGTCATGAACAAGATAGGGCTCCCATAAATGGGTGAAATAGGACTATCCACTTATCTTTTGGGTCTCCTAAACCACTTTGTGTAGCCCTATCATCATTCTCATATAGGTTATCAATGTCCTAGGTGGTTTGTCATGAGATTCTTGTGTTTTCTCAACCCATGATGAATATTATTAGCTTCAAGGATATAAAAGGGCTATCCTTAATTAATTTATTTTATTAATTTATATAGAAATTAAAGATCAATTTATTTTGAATTATCTCACAATGGATAATACATAATTCATATGCACTCATTGTATGTACATAAACCACATGAAAATATAATAGCACTATATAAAATAATAAATATGACAACATTTATAATCATTATTCACCATCAAATACATAATGTCAAATTTTATATACGTAATGGGATATAGTGTGTACATTATGCTATGAATATAATAAATATATAAATAAAGCCATACAAACATATAATGTTTACATTGATAAAAAAATAGGTATGTAAAACACAGTCATATAGGCATACAATGTTTTATGTTGGTAAAACAAAAATGTATGTACTACAAAGACATATATGCATGCAACAAAATTTCATAATATGTTCGTCCTATGGACAAGGACAGAAGAGGCAACAACTCTTTTTTATCAAGAAGATGGAGAGGTGATTGTTTCTTTCAAATTTGTTCACTAGACCTTCTCTCTATTTTTTTTGATATCCACCTATTAATATAATAAAAAGAAGAAATACACAATGACATAAGTGAATAGTCACTTGCAAAGTTGATAATCTATTGTCCAATCAATTTTTACTCCTCTTCATATGTTTGAGGGGAAAGTTTATGAATTGGAGTTGTGACCACTTGTGACAAGCATGAAGAAAAAAATTAGACTAAAGATGAATATCATTTATATGTACACTAAATGATGTGGGATAAAGCAAGAAATTCAAAATGAAATCTACATTATTGGCTCACACCTCTATCAAAGGAATTGAAGATAATTTATACAACAATGCTTGCCTCCATTGTGTTATGAACATTAGGAGAGATATAAACTAATGTCATCAACTAAAATTGAAAAAAAATATTTGACCAAATTCTACCTAATAGTAATATTTACCTTAGTGAAAGTTGACATACAACCACTACCACCAATGGGTATTAGTGTTGAAGTTCCAACATCCACTTGTTCATCATCAAATGCCAATTTTAAGATTACCATTGTTATATGAAAAACTAATTTACATGTAGTATATTTACTATTATTTTACAAATTACATATTTTCAGACTCGACATGGCTTCATAATTAGGAGTTGAAAGGTCGATAGATGTAGAATGAATGCTTTGACCTTGAAATTTGATTACATACAATTATTTACATTAATTTTATTTATGATAGATTAATATAGTTAAATTTTAGATTTCAAAAGAAAACATAATAAATTGTAGAAGGGTATGTACAGGATCATGATGGGCCAAACAGGCCCTTAAGTGGCAATGAAAATTCAAAAAAATCAGAGTTAGGCAACTTGACGTAAAAATTTGAATAAGTTAT
>VDFB02075321.1:295983805-296023646 GCA_007258455.2 Sequoia sempervirens | reverse complement strand
CCCCACCCCCTAGAACTCCCTCATATCAAAATAATTTGTGATTTTGTTCAATACAAACTCACTGTATAGTTTCCTAAGAAAACATTTGGGGACTTCACAATTGTTGCACAGTGGGTAATCAAAGACCATATACCATCTTTCATAAAAACGGTTCTTAATCTCTTGGTGGTGGCACCAATGAATAGGAAACCTCTTTGCATTGAGGGTAAGATTTTGATTTGTTTTAGGGTTAGTGAATAGAGAGCACAAATCACCTTTAGTAATTTTTAAATCTTTTACTTGTTTATATGATAATTTGTCTGCATAATATGCCCTAGCTGTCTACCTCCTATCTTGCCATCCAGATATTTGTTGGGTGATTACATCTACATTTTTTAACATGTCTTTCAATGAATTTGCTAGAAGCATTCTTTCTGTGGTTGAAGCATTTGGATCACTCAACCTACTGATAAGATCCTCAAGTTGTTTTCTATTGTTCTCAATTTCACTCAAATTTTCTTGAGTGCCAGGAGGGAATTGAGAGATTTTGCTGTTGAGGTTGATTTTGTTGAGGATTTTGTTGTTGAGGATTTACCTCCTCTTCTTGTTGAGGATTTGTAGGATTTCCTACATATTTGAAAAAAAACAATCAAATCTAACCTAAAACAAACAAAATCAATTTCAAACTAACAAATTCAAAACAAATAGTAAACAATACTTACATCCTACATCTCTTCGTCGTTGTGGCACCATATTTGCAGACAAAATCCAACTGTTCTTGATGAAATTTGCAGAAGTCCTTCCTCCTAGAACGTGAGCGCGAAATTGAGGGTTTTTGGCTGCGGGCATAGCTGAGAAACAGTGAAAAGCAAATGATACACATTTCACTTCTTTTTTTCTTTTAAAAGCACATAATGCGCTCGCGTTATAATGCGAGCGCGTTATGTGTTTCCCCATTTTTTTCCCATTTGGCCACAAAAGTGAGACCAACTTCATGCACTTTCCCTATCATAATACTTCATGTTTCAAGTGATAGATCTCATAAATTGGATTGTTAATGCATTTTTATTTTTCTCACAAACTATTGTTTTCTGTCATAAGGAAGTTTAGGGCAACATAGTGTCCAAACTTAGGGTTGACTCACCTTAAGGATTGTAGGTCAATTCTAACCATTTGTGACACTCCGCCTCTTCATAATGAACATGGGAAAAGTGGATTGGTGATTAGGTTGACACCCCCTTTGTGCTTTTTGGCATAGGTCCCTCATTTCTAGGTCTTCCTATTTCACCCCTTTTCCTCCTTTTTTTACGTTTCAAATAGTAATGATGAAATAACTAGATTGAAACAAGTTACTAAAATTGACATAAAATTGAAATATAAGCATAATATTAAACCTAACAATAATATCTAACACTCATGGATTCAAAAGGATGGGGCTAAAATTCTCCCTTCTCTTCTATTATGAAAATTTATTGTTGTTCAAAGGATAACCAACTTAAAAGAGGTTGAAGGCTTTATTCTACTCAATAAATGAAAATACTAAATTCATCAAGAAATTAATTCTCCCATAGCTTTATTTTTCTTATTGCATGACCCACCATCTTATTGGCATCTCCCCAAAAATATATATAAAGTTAAAAGTCAAAAGTACCCAAGAAAGGGGGTGAATTTTGTGGTGTCGCCTAATGGTTTTTTCAAGAAAGGAGGACCAATAATGATTATTATGGAAACTAAAAATACAAATGTTAAATCGCATCCACCCACTTGATAACTACATTCCATTTCTATATGGAATGGAAAGCCTCAAAGATCAGTGATTAAATACCGTGGACTAACTTCATTGACCATGCCAATAAGGAAGCTTCATGTGCATTTGAAAATTGAATTCGACAAATGTGAGAAAATAATTGCCTAGATGGAGATTAGGGATATTCGGCACCTAATGAAGGGGATGCTACTAAACATAGGGATAATCAATAAGAAGGCATGATGTCCTGGCTATGGCACAAAGCTTAAATTTGTGCAACATGCTCTCACATTTGGCAAACTCATTTTTACAATTTTACAAGATGAAGATCATGACTCCATAGAAATGGCAGCTTGAAGCTATTCCAAGGAGACCACTTATTCCTTTAATTAATTAGATCTATGATGAATAGCAACTATGGTATTGCACCTCAACTTGGCTTCAAGCTCTCTCTAAAAACACAAATGACATTACCAAAATGTTGTTGACTAACATGTTCATAGGAGGAACACGTTGGTGAAGAGGATTCCTAGGACAAGAGGGTGGTACAGTGAAAGTAAATCTATTAGAGAAAAATTAAAAAACTATATTAGTAATGAAAACAAAAATCGCACTGCTTGAGATTGCAAAAGGGGGGAGGGAAAACGACTCAAGCAATTTTCAATAAGGCGAAAGAAGAAACAATATTGGAGATTTTTCAATGTTGTTGTGAAGGAATTCAATGAACCCACTAAAAAAAGTAAAATCATTGGAAAAAATGTTGGCTATTTTCTCTATCATTGAGATTTCCTACACATTAGTAAATAAATGGTGTTTATTTAACTCGAAGGAGGAATTAGCATCAAACAGATTAGAAAGAAATCTTTAGAGTGAGGTTTTTTCTTGTCAAGTTTTTAATACACTTTCCAAGCAATTGTGACTCTAAAAAAGCATGAAACATTCAACACTCTTGGGCATGGTGGGGTAAAAGTAAAACCTGTATCACACTTTATAAAGGAATCCAACACCGAAAAATTTCTCGACTTCGACCACATAGAAGTGGTCTTTATGTTTTGAATTTCAAAATGATGTACAAACTAATGAAATGTAGAACTCTTGAGGAAGTTTATTTCTATAATTTTTTAGACTTTTTTAAAATTGTTTTGATATTTTTTTATCAATTTAAGAGCAGATTTTGAAATGTTGAAAATTTTAGGAAAAAGTGATGTTCAGTTGAAGTCAAGAAATAAATAGAAAAAAACTTTATTTTCCCTGAACTTTTTTCTCCAAACAAGCAACTTCAATATCTAGTGCATGGAAAAAAAATTGAAATTTTGATGTATACTTCTTTCGTATTAATGTTTTATAGTCAAACTTACTAGAATTTGATAGTTTTCATTTGACGTCAACTATTGTATACTTTTTTTATCAATTTCAAAAAACAAATTATACTCTTTTGAAGAGGATTCTCTCCTCTAATGCACCATATATTTTTCAATTTTTTTAATTTATGTTTTTCTATTTTTTTAAATTTCTAATCATCCTTTTTTTTAACTTTAACAACCTACTTGCATTATTTTAAATATATATATTAAAACTAATCAAAATATATATATATATATATATATATATATATATATATATATATTTGGATTCACCACTCCAAGCTCTACAAAAGCGTATTTTTATTTTTCTTTGAAAAATCATTCTAACTAAAGAAATACTTAGTTGAAGTTGAAAGTTTCAGAAAATTCTGAAAAAGTTTGAGTTGGCTGCCAACTAGGGTGCCACATAGACAGTATTGGGTGAAAGGGTTTCGATCAAACCCCTTTTTATTGAAACCTTGCACATAAATTGAGACACATTTTAAAGTGACAAGGGAAAAATTGATTGGGTGAAAATTATGTAATCCCTTTTTAACAGATTACACAATCCGATTTTAGCCAAAGTTGTGTGAGATACAATATCTCCTCTCAAAAAGGGGAGGCGCCCTTATTACTGCTTATTGAAACAAAGTAAAACTAATTAAGTATTCATGACAATGTACACTACAATTATGAAATAAGGGTGTGTCACATTCATAATTCTCTCTTTTTTCAGAGAATATGATTTACAATGCTTCATGGTTTTAAGTTCCTGATTCGATCCAACTTCAAACTAAAAACAAAAGCAGTAATTTTGATATCCCTATCTTGTCAAAGAAAAACCTAGGAATAGCAGCATGATAACGATAAATGATAAAATAAGAAACAAAATCTCATGAAGGCACAAATTCGTTTCGTAGCTTTCAACAATGGATCCTTTGAGATATGTAATCAGTGTGGTATTAGAAGCACAAAGTCCTCTAGATACTTCACAGCAATTCCACAAATAACATGAATAAATATAAGCACAAATTCTTGTAGATAATTCACCAATAGTATTCAATCAGTATCACAAATTCAAATAAAGAGTGCAACACAAAGTTTACATACATTTATTTAAATCCCTTCATATCTTAGTTACTAATCACCACCAATTTTATCAAGCCATAAGATAATTGACTCCCAAAACAAAGTCTGGTATGCAACTTCACTTCTTTATTGATTAAATTCATATTCACAAAGATGAACACAAAGTTTCATGTATTTTCTTCTCAAAATAGGTAGCACTTCATTGCAAAAGATAAAAGGTAACCCTTACAAAATAAATCCCTCATATTTATAAAAGAGAGGGAAGAGAAAATCTAGGAAAAGTAGATGAGCGAATATAGGAAAGTTATGTGAGAAAATCTAGGAAAATCTCACCTAACAAGTCAACTTATTTAAAAATGTTGTCCAACATTTGAGGAAAACATTTGTTTTTACATGTAATTACATCTTTGAAAAAGACATGTAAGATGTTGAAAACTATTTACAAAACGCGTAAATGAAAGCATATAACTATCCAACACTAGAAATAAGAAGTCTTTATGGTTCCTTGCATTGGGCGCGAAAGTCTTTATATTTATTCTTGGTCTCCTATATGAATGTCTCATATGGACCAACAGTGTAATCAACAATGGTGTGAAATCTTGTCATTGATCTTCTGGCATATGAGTGAATCTTCTTACATCTATCAAGATGCGTCTTGAGATTATCAAGAGAAAGTCGTATATCACAAATTTCATGCATTGGGGTCTTTGAAAAGTTGGCATCCTCCACTTGCTTTATGAAAACTTCCTTGTATCTCTAAGAAAGTTCACTGACTAGGAGGAAAGTGTGATTTTCATCAAGGAGCTTACCCGGTAACTCAATTCCATTTACTAGGATAACATGATGTCCTTCGACATCTTCTTATACTTGGTGGAAATCTTCAATAAGAGACTTGATCACTTGAATGTGGTGCTTGAGAGATTCTCTTACCTCCACATATTTCTCTTTGTCGGGAATTACCAAAACTTCCACCAGCTTACTTAGCTTTGCCTCTTTCTTTCGTCACTAAAATGAGACATATTTCCATTTCTTTTTGCTCTTGGGAAAGTATACTTTCTTCTTTATCAAGCTCTAATTTTAGCTTGGCTATCTAAGTGGTCTTTTCATCCACAACAACTATGATTTGTGAACCATGTTCTATCATTTTATCAATGAAATCATACAACACCTTACCCTTGGAGGAAAACTTCTCTGCCTTTTATACTGTCAGTTCCTCATAGCTTACCATAGCCATAGGTTGTACATTCCCTGAAGATCCTGCAAGGTTCCTCAAAACATCAGCATAACTCTCGGCTTTCTCCTTGTACATATTTCAGGCATGTTCCATCTTGTCAAGCCTTCCTGCTAATGCATCCATGACCACTTGTGCATCTGCCTTTTCACTTACATTTGTCACTTTTCCGAGCTGGACTCTCGTGACAGTGTAGTCCTCCATGTTTACATCACCTTCTTCCTGTGGGGGTAGACCAATCTCTACAAACTTGTGACCAATTTTGTCAACATGAAGCCTTGAATGAACTTTCACTGTTTTCTTCCCCTTGGCTTTTGGAGGAGCTATCTCTTCAAGATGAAGCTCATCTGGGGAGATCATTTGTTTCTTTCACTTTGATACTTGAGAGATCAACCAAGGGGGAAAGGAGGAAGTATATGCTTCTTGACTTATAGTCAATTCCTACATTGCAGCCACTTCTGTAGAAGTGATTGGTATTGTAACAATCGGGATAGTATCTATCATGATTGCTCTAGTAGAATGCAAACCAAGTTGATTATTCAAAGATTCATTCATTAATTTGTCGAATTTAGCTTCAGAATAAATATCAAAAGATGTAGATGAAAAACTTGGGATGGATGAGGGAGAGCTTGATAAGACATCAACAGTTTGTGATTTTGAAACTATAGGAGTTGCAAGGATGGTTGATACTGCAGGGGAATAGAAATGTCAACTATATGTATGGTAGATGTGGGAGGAGGTGAAGTAGGAAGAAGAGGTGGAGGAGTGTTAGGATTGGGAGGTGTATGAGGGATATTTGAAGTAGCAAGTGATTAAGTTCAAGGAAGATCTTCAACAACATTCTCATGAGCTGATAGAGTTTGTTCATCATCATGCCTGAGTTCCTCCTCATTACCTTCTTTTTCACCTTCATCTTCTTCATAATCTTCCTCTTCTGCAGACTCTTCTTCATTAGAATATTCCTCTTTTGTAGATTCCTTACTTTCATTTCCTTCTTCTTCGGATGTTTGTTCCTCAGAAGTAGGCCCTTTTCCTTCTGCATGTATTGGTTCAGATTTTGTTGCCTCCTATTCTTCAACTATTTGTGTAGCATTCTTACCAAAGGTGAACTTGATTTTAGGACCTCTTTGGGAAGAAGAGGGAGTAGCCACATGCTTGTCTTTTGTGTGCAGTTCCTATCATTGGTTGGTTTCTCCTCTTGGTACTTCCCCCTCTAATTTTGTCCTGAAATATTTCATTTGGAAGCAATGTTTATGCAGCCATTCTAATGTGTTGTGTAAGATGGGAGCAAGCCTTTCTTTGATGCACTAAAGGTAAGGGTCTCCTAGAAATTTCATCTTCTTCGTAGGTAGAGTTTATGATGTCACTAGGATATTTGAAATCCTCTGGTAGATCAGCTACACCAAGATCTCGAATCTACTCTACTGTTAGCCTACAAAAATTCATTTTACAGATGTCTTCTTCATCTCTACAATCTGCACTTATGTCTTCAAAGCAATAGACATGTCGATGATATTTCTTTAGTTTCCTCTTCACATCTCGATAGTCAAAGTCAAATCTATATTTGTATGTTCTTATAGTCATGATTTGCATTTCTGCAGCAATTGACTTTTCTTTTTGTACACATTGGATGGTATATCTCCTAATTGTTAGTGGAAACTTGAAACCCAGTTTGTGAATTCTCATGTGTTCCTTTTGAACTGAGATCAACTCTCTGCACAGATCCATTAGTATCCGCTTATCTAAGGGATATCTGGGCAACATGTATGGACACCTAGTATAAAACCTACTCTCATATAGGTGAAAGTTGGAAATTGCAAAAAGATGCATTTGACCTTACTAACCACTTTATAGGCCTCATCTAATACTCTTTTCTTTTCAAGAGTCAAATCAAAACTGAACAGAGGGGTGCAATGAAGGCATCTGTGACTCTCCTGAAATGATGAAGACTTTATTTTAATTTCAACTAATAAAAATACCCATACATAGGTATAAAATGTTTGTTTCCCTTTGTAGATAGCCCTGGAAATTACCTCATTACAGCAGCAGCATACACCAAATAGGAAGTCATGTATAATTTTAGAGTGGTTGGCACATTTATCAACTACTCATGAATTTCATCACTTATTTGAGTCCCTAATCAATGTGTTTTCTTTGTCCTGATGATACGGATGTATTCAAACATGCAATCCTAAACATGGGATGGCTCGGGCAAGCCTTTTACCATGCTTAAGAGAGTAATCATGTCCCTGACGTCCTCTTTAAAATCACTTTGAGGAAGCCCCTTTGGCCATCTTGAGATAGTCTAGACCTAGGTGTTTTCAACTATTGGGTGTTAATCAATGTTTTAGCCTTAGTTGGATCTTGATCATAAACCTCCTATGCCTGTTGCATTGAGATTTTTGTATATTGTTCCATGTGTGGAACCCGAAAAACAATATCAAAAAAATCAGGATCTAATCTCAACATTAGTTGTCTCGAGGAATCTATTACACTTATGTTATCTTTGATGTAATGAGATGCAACCTGGAGAAAAAATTGTATTATGAGCAGAAGTTGGGAATGTAGATACCAAGTGCAAGTTGCTATGAACAATAGATCTCAAGTTGTCTTTTAAGGGTTTTTTATCAGTTCTATTTACAAAATCTTCAAGGTCTTGATGACCAATTTCAGTGTCCTTGATTTCATCCACCTTTGAGATCACCACGGTAGGCGAAAAGACACCCTGATATTTGTACTTCATTTTTCCCTTTTTCTTAGAAGATGATAGAGGCTTGTTTGTTGTCATCTAGAAATATGAGGATCAAGGAATATCACCTTCTTGGGTCACCTGACGAGAGCTTGAGAGGAACTGCAAGAATAATGGATCAATGAATGTTAGGAAAAAATGTAGTGTTGGAAAGCGTGAGGCAAGCAGGCAATTCAGAGCAAGTGCGAATGAGCTATTTTGCATGAAAAATGAAGCATTAGCGAAGAAACCAGGTTCAGAGCACAAGTGGAGTGATTTCAGAGTGTTAGAAGAAAAAAAATTATTATTATGTAAGAGCACTTAAAATCAACACTCCTACACTTGGGAGATCAATTTGCATGTCGAGGCACTGAAAATCAATGCTCCTACATGTTCAGCATATGGAGAAGTCAAAAGTGTTGAGGTACTGAAAAACAATGCTAGTGCATTTGGAGGAAGTTCAACTTTATGCTCGAGCACTGAAATTTAGCGCTTGAGCATATCCTTCATGTTTTGAAGTCATTTTTCCAAGTGGACTTCTTCACTGTTTTATCATTTGAAGTGAAAATACTCCATGTAGGAGTGGTGATTTTCACTGCTCCTACATTTGGAGTTGGTGAAAAGCAAAAGTGTAACGGCGGTTAATTTCACTGCTCTGACAAGCAAAGGAAGATACACTCAATGTTCAAGTGGTGAAAAATGCCGCTTGAACATTTAGAAAAATGATCTCACAAAGAAACATAAAGATTTTAAGGTTTCAACTTGCTTAAACGAAAATTTTCACTACTTTGACAGTATTGGAACTTACTGAGAAATGATGGAAGGTCATTTAGAAACACAAAAATGGCGAAGATAGTGCTTGGAGAGAAACGTCTAAGGCATCGAAAGCCAAAACGTGAAAAAAGATAACAAAGAAAAGCAAGGCGCGATTTCAAAAGAGGAAGGAGAATTCAAAAAATGGAAAGATTGAAACCCTAACTCAAAAAAATGTATGGCAATGGATTTATTAAATTAAACAAATCTTTGAAAGCAAAAATATGATGAGGAGGAAGGAAAAACAACACACTTAGAAGAAATGTAGAAACCCTAGCTCGAATGTTTGAATAAATCTTCATACACAAGTCACAGGAGGTTGGAGGATGATCTGCGGGAGGAGGAAAAAGTTTGGCAAAAGGAATGAGGGAAGATTAGTCTAAAAAAGTGCTTATTAAGTCATTAGAAATTATCATTAATGCAACTTTGAGTTACATTAATTGTGGAGGACATAAAGGCGAGAAAGATGCACAAGCGGTTATTTTCACCACTTGTGCATGGAAACGACTTGATAAAACAAAAAGTGTGTAAGGGGTGATTTTCACCGCTTGTGCACTAAAGACTTAATGATAGGAGAAAACGCACTAGTGATGAAAATCATCACTTGTGCATTAAATACTAAGTGAATGAAGTGTACGAGTGCTGATTTTTAGTGCTCCAACACTTTGAGTTGAGTTTGCTAAGTTAAGGCTCATGTATGAGCGCTGAAAATTAGTGCTCCGACATGAGTCAAAATTTGACTAACTCCCAAGGATTGGGAGTTAACAAAGATGAGTTTGTTTCGAAGCTCTTTGAAAGAAGAACGGGGGGAAACACTCAAAGGGACTATTTGAGGTTTTGGACCACACATCAAGGTGAATTGAAATTTTCCTTGTTTTGTATGCTTGAAGTACATGGAACTACGAAACAGACAAGTTTTGTAGGGGGTTATCTCGTGAATCTGGAGCAGTTGGATTTGAGGATAACAACTGGCTCCATCTAAGGAGCTTCCTTAAGTCATTCTTAGAAATTATTGAAGGGATAAGAACTCTAGAATTCAAGTTCCCTTATCCATCCATTGGGCATAGAGTCGGGTGATGAAAATAAAAGACTTAAAAACAAAAAGACTAAAAGACAAATAAAAATATTTACATTTGAATGCCTGTCGCCTTACTGTGTAAAGTGTTTCAAATGTTTCCCACTGTGAGGAAGAGAAAATGGTGTTCCATCCTTGTATTCCAAGAAGAAACTACTTTCACCGTGCAATTGATGAACTTTGAATGGTTTTGTCCACAGTGAACCAAACTTCCTATGCATACCCTTTGGTTCTCTTCGCTTGTCCCATAAGAGAACAAAATCAATTTGAAAATCATGATACTTGGCTTTCTTGTCAAAAAGCTTCTTGACTTGTTCTTGATGCTCTGTAATACGGTTAGCCACCTGAACTCATTTCTCTTCCAATTCGAAGAGATACATTATCTGGTTATCAACTAAATTATCAAAAGTCTCATCCTCAATTGCCTTAGCCAATTTGAGGGCTAGAAGTTCTAAGGTTATGTGAATTTCTACATTCAACCCATACAAGAGTTGGAAAGGAGACATACCGATCGCTCGCTTTGGAGTTATTTTGTCTACCCACAAAGCATCATACAAAGCTTTGTGCCACAAATGTTGATTCTCATCCACAAGCTTGCGGATTATAGTCACGAAGTTTTTATTGCTTGATTCGGCTTGACCATTACCTTGTGGGTAATAGTCAGATGAATGAGACAATGTTATGCCATGTTCAAAACAAAACTCAATTATCTCACTTGACGAGAAGGTAGAAGCATTGTCAACAATAATTTTGTTCGGCACACCGAACTTGTAAATGATATTTTCTTTCAAGAAACTACATACAACTTCAAAAGTAGCATGTTTAGCTGGAATTGCTTCCACCCACTTGGTGAAGTAATCAATTGTAGTTAGAACATAGGTGTGTCCCGCACTTGAAGGTGGATTTACTGCACCGATGAAATCAATTCCCCACTATTGAAAGGGCTCTTCAATAACAATTGGTTTCAAAGGCAAAGTCGCCAACTTTGGCTTACCTACAAATTGTTGACATAGTTCGCAATTACACACCCAAGAGTACGCATCCTAAAAGAGTGTAGGCCAGTAGTACTTTTCTCTTAGGATCTTGTGAGTGGTAATTGACACTAAAAAGTGTCCTCCACATGCTAAGTCATGGTATGACTTCAACAAATTTTTTTATTGTTCTTCATCAACACATCACAAAAAAATTCCATCTAATGTGCACACTTGTACAAACCATTGTCCCATAAGACAAAGTTTTCTGACTTTAATTTGATGGTTCTCTTTTCCTTTGAAGTCAAATGATTAGGACATTCCCCATAAGTGAGGAAATGGGCAATGTTGGAATACCACTCATCAGTAGTACTAACGAACAACACCATTGGAAGTTCATCCAGATTTACATCCTTAGTCTATGAAACTTCTTCATAAGGATTATTTTCAGTAATGAGTTGACATAATCCTTGCCCATGTATCAGCTTGGTGGGCTTGATATCCATGTCTTATTCTTGAATCTTGGAAATCCAATTTCCTCTTTTTGTCCCAAACTCCTGCTACGTCAAGATAGAATTAACGATTGCATCTAGAACCAAGACTCTGGCATGGCTATTAAGGATGTAAAAACAGAAATTTTTTACTACCTTAACCACAAAAAAAGCATGCTTTTCCATTTGAGAATACTTCAATTCATAATTCTTTAGAGGACAACTCATGAATGCTATCGGGGATTCAAAACCCTCACTATTCTCTTGTACAAGGATTGTTGAAAGGGTATGCTCGGAAGCATAACTATACATGATGAACTCATTTGTGTAATCTGGGAAGACTAACACCGGTGCATGAGCAATAGCCTCCTTTATATCATCAAATGTATCTTTTCCTTCTATCTTCCAATGAAAATTTCTAGTACCTTTCATGATGGCTTCCTTGTAGATCTAAGAAAGTTCACTGACCGGGAGGAAAGTATGATTTTCATCAAGGATCTTACCCAATAACTCCTTAATTCCATTTACTAGGATAAAACGATGTCCTTCAACATCTTCTTGTACTTGGTGGATATCTTCAATAAGATACTTGATCACTTGAATGTGGTGCTTGAGAGATTCTCTTACCTCCACATATTTCTCTTTGTCAGGAATTACCCCAACTTCCACCAGCTTACTCAGCTTTTCCTCTTTCATCTGTGACCAAAATGAGAGAATCTTTCTTGTTGGATATTATTGATATGTGGTTGTCATTAATGTCAACACTATTGGCATTAATTTCTTGAAGGTTGTATATGTTGAGGATATTGAGAAAATTGTAATAAAATAAGTTGCAGGTTGTCGGTGATGCAGAGAAGTTCAGTATGGTGGCTAGCTCAGTATATTGATGATAAGAGGTTGCAGATTAAAGGGTTTTTTTATGAGTATATCTAGTTTATCCACATGAAGTTTCAGAGGTTCACATGAAGATTTTATTGAGTTATGAGTATCTATGTTCTGACATTTTCTCTGTTGCTTTAGTTGGTGTTCCTGAAAAAAGATGATGTGATTCTAGTAATTTGATTTGTTGTGGATGCTTCTGTGGTGATTCATGATGCTTGTGGATGTTTCTAGATCGTGCTCTATCTGTGTCAATTGGTCTGCATTGATCGTTGTGCTCACGATTGGTGATTTTCTTCTGTAAGTTCATTTTTTTCATGATCACGGCCTACAGGGTGATTATAGCATGTTGTGGATATTCGAGGCATAATTTTTTAAGGTGTTTCATGTTTGAGACATGTTGTTTTGGGTCCTTACTATGTTTTGCCCGACATTGTTTTTTCTGCATTGATAATTGTTTATTGATTTGGGCTGACAGTTTGTACACATTTCATATTTTGTTAGTCTGACATGTAGTTGGTGTTATCCTTAGTTGCATGTATATATGATCAACTATTTGTGTGAAGAATGTCATGTGTGCAAAGTGTGAATAATGTTCTAATCTTTCAAAGGAAGAAGTAAAGTGTGAAAAAGAGTGAGCAGATGCAAGTGTTATGTGCTTAATTGGAACTATAATTAGGAATTAGTAGATGTTATTTTCTCAGTTCAAAATCTTGCGGATGTAATCTGATAACAATTGTAAGACAGTGAGTCTTCTTTTGGGCAGTAAGCCTTTTTGTATTTGAGCAATGTGCTCTTGGCAGTGTTCTTGTATTCATATGTATTCCCCATTTATAATACTTTTAACAGAGTATAATCTTGTGGACTAACCTCCACCATGGTTTTTCCCCTAACAGGGTATCCACGTAAAAAAATCTTGGTGTTATGTGTGTTTTTGATGTGATGATGGTTTATGCTTTCATGTTTATTTATCAGATCTGAGAATAAGTTTAATATGTATAATTTCTTTGACAACTGATTCACCCCCCCCCCTCTCAGTTGTATGCCCTTGTGTTGTCAACATTTCCATTTCTTTTGATCTTGGGAAAGTATGCTTTCTTCTTTATCAAACTCTAATTTTAGCTTGGCTATCTGAGTGATCTTCTCATCCGCAACAGCTATGACCTATGAACCATGTTTTATCATTTAATCAATGAAAACATATAATACCTTACCCTTGGAGGAAAACTTCTATGCCTTTTGTATTGTCGATTCCTCAAAGCTTACCATAGCCATAGGTTGTACATTCCCTGAAGAGCCTGCAAACATCCTCAAAACAGCCGCATAACACTTGGCTTTCTCCTTGTACATATTTCGGGACTATTCCATCTTGTCAATCCTTCCTGCTAATGCATCCATGACCACTTGTGCATTTTCCTTTGCACTTGCATTTGTCACTTTTTTGAGCTAGACTCTCATGATAGTGTAGTCCTCCATGTTTACATCCCCTTCTTACTATGGGGATAGACCAATCTCTACAAACTTGTGACCAGTTTTGTCAACATGAAGCCTTGAATGAACTTTCGCCTTTTTCTTCCCCTTGGATTTTTTAGGATCTATCTCTTTAAGATCAAGCTCATCTAGGGAGATCATTTGTTTCTTCTGCTTCGATACTTGAGAGATCAACCAAGGGGGAAGGGAGGAAGTATATGATTGTTGACTTACAGTTAATTGTTGTGTTGCAGACACTTCTATAGAAATGATTTCTATTGTAACAATTGGGGTAGTATCTGTCATGATTTCTCTAGTGGACTGCAAACCAAGTTGAATCTGCAAAGAATCATTCATGAATCTGTTGAATTCAGCTTCAGAAGAAATATCAAAAGATGGAGATGACAAACTTGGGATCGATGAGGGAGAGCTTGAAAAAACATCAATAGTTTTTTTATTTTGAAACTAAAGGAGTGGCAAGGACGGTTGATACTGCAAGGGGAATAGAAACGTCCACTATATGTATGGTAGATGTGGGAGGAGTTGAAGTAGGAAGAGGAGGTGGAGGATTGTTAGGATTGGGAGGTGTATGAGGGATATTTGAAGTAACAGGAAATGACATTCAGGGAAGATCTTCAACAACATTCTCATGAGGAGATAGAGTTTGTTCATCCTTATGCCTAACTTCCTCCTCATTACCTTCTTTTTCACCTTCATCTTCTTCAGACTCTTCCTCTTTTGTAGATTCTTATTCTTCTATAGACTCTTCTTCATCAGACTCTTCCTCTTTTGCAAATTCCTCACTTTCGTTTCCTTCTTCTTCTTTAGATGTTTGTTCCTCATATGCAAGGCCCTTTTCCTTCTACATGTGTTGGTTTAGATTTTTTTTCCTCCTATTCTTCAACTATTTGTGTGGCATTCTTACCAAAGGTGAACTTGATTTTAGGACCTCTTTGGGAAGAAGAGGGAGTAGCCACATGCTTTTCTTTTGTGTGGAGTTCCTGTCGTTGGTTGGTTTCTCCTCCTGGTACTTCTTCATCTGATTTTGTCCTAAAATATTTCATTTGGAAGCCATGTTTATGCAACCATTATGCTATGTTGTGTAAGATGGGAGCAACTTGATGGAGATTTTTTTTTTTTCAGACCATTGTACTAAAGGTAAGGGTATCCTAGAAATTTCATCTTCTTCGTAGGAAGAGTTTATGATGTCACTAGGATCTTTGAAATCCTCAGGTAGATCAACTACACCAAGATCTCTAATCTGCTCTACTGTTAGCTTGCAAAAATCCATTCTATGGATATATTCTTCATCTCTATAGTCTACCCATATGCCATCAAAGCGATAGACATGTCGATGATCTATCTTTAGTTTCCTCTTCACATCCTGGTAGTCAAAGTCAAATCTATATCTTATAGTCATGATTTACATTTCTACAACAACTAACTTTTCTTTTTGTACACTTTGGATGGTATATATCCCAATTGTAAGCATAAACTTGAAACCCAGTTTGTGAATTTCCATGCATTTCTTGTGAACTAAGATCAACTGTCTGCACAACTCCATTAGGATCCACTTATCTAAGGGATATCTAGGCAACATGTATGGACACCCAGTATAGAAACCTACTCTCACATAGGTGAAAGTTGGAAACTGCAAAAAGATACATCTAACCTTACCATCCACTTTATAGGCCTCATCCGATACTCTTTTCTTTTCAAGATTCAGATCAAAACTGAACAACAGGGTTGCAAAGAAGGCATTTGTGACTCTCCTAAAATGATGAAGACTATCTTTTAATTTCAACTGATAAAAATACTCATACACAGGTACAGAATGTTTGTTTCCCTTTGTAGACATCCCTAGAAATTGCCTCATTATAGAAGCAGCATACACCAAATAGGAAATCATGTAGAATTTCAGAGTGGCTAGCACATTTATCAACTACTCATGAATTTCATCACTTATTTGAGTCCCCCAATCAACATGTGCTTTCTTTCTCTTGACGATGTGAATGTATTCATACATCCAATCCTGAAAATGGGATGGCTTAGGCAAGCCTTTTACCATGCTTAGGAGAGTAATCATATCCTTGACTTCCTCTTTAAAAGCACTTCGAGGAAGACCCTTTGGCCATCTCGAGATAGTGCCCGCCTAGGTTTTTTCAACCATTAGGTGTTAATCAATGTTTTAGCCTTAGTTGGATCCTGATCATAAACCTCTTGTGCTTGTTGCATTGATATTTTTGTATATTGTTCCATGTGTGGAACCTGGAAAACAATATCAAAAAATTTAGGATCTAATCTCATCATTACTTGTCCTAAGGAATCTATTACAATTATGTTATCTCAAATGTAATGCGATGCAACCTGGTGAACAAACTCTATATTTTGAGCAAAAGTTGTGAATGTAGATACCAGGTGCAAGTTGCTATGAACAATAGATCTCAAGTTGTCTTCTAAGGGATTTTTCTCAGTTCTTTTTGCAAAATCTTCAAGGTCTTGATGACCAATTTTGATGTCTTTGATTTCATCCACCTTTGTGATCACCACGGTAGGAAGAAAGACACCCTAATATTTGTACTTCATTTTTCCCTCTTTCTTAAAAGACAATGGAGGCTTCTTTGTTGTCATCTATAAATACCGAGATCAAGGGATATCACCTTCTTAGGTCAATTAATGAGAGCTTGAGAGGAATTGCAAGAATAATGGATTAGTAGATGTTAGGAGAAAATGCAGCGTTGGAAAGTGTGAGGCAAGTAGGCAATTCGGAGCAAGTGTGAATGAGCTATTTTGCATAGAAAATGGAGCATTGGTGAAGAAACGAGGTTCAAAGCGCAAGCGGAGTGATTTCAGAGTGTTAGAAGAAAAAAATTACTTTTTATGTAGGAGCATTGAAAATCAGCGCTTCTACACTTGGGAGATCAGTTTGCATGTAGGGGCGCTAAAAATCAGCACTCCTACATGTTCAGCATGTATGGAGAAGTCAAAAGTGTTGAGGCACTGAAAAAAAATGCTAGTGCATTTGGAGGAAGTTCAACTTTATGCTTGAGCGCTAAAATTCAACGCTTGAGCATATCCTTCATGTTTCGAAGTCATTCTTTCAAGCAAAAAATTTCATCGCTTTATCATTTGAAGTGAAAATACTCCATGTAGGAGCGGTGATTTTCACCGCTCCTACATTTGGAGTTGGTGAAAATCAAAAGTGTAACGGTGGTTAATTTCACCACTCTGACAAGAAAAGGAAGATAGAATCAATGTTCGAGCGGTAAAAAATGTCATTCAAGTATTTAGAAAAATGATCTCACAAAAAAACATAAAGATTTTAAGGTTTCAACTTGCTAAAACGAAAAATTTTCACTGCTTTGATGGTATGGGAACTTAGTGAAAAATGATGGAAGGTCATTTAGAAACACAAAAATGGTGAAGATGGTGTGTGGAGAGAAACTCCTAGGGCATCAAAAGCCAAAACATGCAAAAAGATAACAAAGAAAAGCAGGACACGATTTCAAAAGAGGAAGAACAATTCAAAAAATGGAAAGATCGAAACCCTAACTCAGAAAAATATATGGCAATAGATTTATTAAATTAAACAAAGCTTTGAAAGAAAAAACATGACGAGGAAGAAGGAAAAACAACACACCTTGAAGAAATGTAGAAACTCTATCTCAAATGTTTGAAGAAATCTTTAGACCCAAGTCATAGGAGGTTGGAGGATGATCTGCACGAGGAGGAAGAAGTTTGGCGAAATGAATGAGGGAAGATTAGTCTAAAAAAAGCTTATTAAGTCATTAGAAATTATCATTAATGCAACTTTGAGTTGCATTAATTGCGAAGGACATAAATGCAAGAAAGATGCACAAGCAGTGATTTTCACTGCTTGTGCATGTAAATGACTTGATAAAACAAAAAGTGCATAAGCAGTGATTTTCACTACTTATGCACTAAAGAATTAACGATAGGAGAAAATGCACTAGCAGTGAAAATCACCGCTTGTGCATTAAAGACTAAGTGAGTGAAGTGTAGGAGCGTTGATTTTCAGCGCTCCAACACTTGGAGTTGATTTTGCTAAGTTAAGGCTCATGTAGAAGCACTAAAAATCAGTGCTCTGACATGAGTCAAAAATTGACTAACTCCTAGGGATTGGGAGTTAACGAAGATACTCATTTCGAATATTTTCAAAAGATGAACAGGGGAAACACTCAAACAAATTGTTTGAGGTTTTGGACCATGCATTGAGGTGAATTGAAATTTTCCTCATTTTACATGCTTGAAGTACACGTAACTACGAAATGGACAAGTTTCGTAGGGGGTTATCTCATGATTTTGGTACAACTAGATTCGAGGATAAAAAAAATTAATTTTTTTAGTTTCGGGCGAAACAATTCCGACCAAGACTATCTAGGTTGAAACCGTTTCACTCATAACCATTTAGTTGGTCGAAAGTGTGACACAACTTTGTGCTTTTATCCAGTGGTTTCAAAATTTTATATGAACATATCCAAATCTCCTTCCATGCTCCACTCAAAATAGTGAATAGATTGGTGATACAAGGATTATTTCTTTATTTTTCTAAGGCGGGTCATTCTAAAAGTATTGTTGAACGAACATGAGTGTGATAGATGAAATGACAAAGGCATGTGATTTATTGAATATGGAGGGGGTTTCATAACCTATTTTTTAAGATTTACATAGTTGTTAAAGTGTTAAGGGTGTCTTCATTTTACTCTCAACGTATTTTCCAATGAACCCTTGTAAATATTTTTATCTGTAGCTTATGATTTTGAGTGGGATTTTAACTAGGCCATTAATTTTGAGCTTGCAATTGTGTTGTGTTATGTGTTTTCCCAATAGTATTTGTGATGTGTTTATCCATTTTTGAAGCGAGGGGTTGGTTTTTGTTGCTATTCTCCACAAACATTTGTAGGTGTAGGGACATTCTTGGGTTCCAAATATTGATATTCTATTTATAGAGAGGCAATGATCTTTGTTGAAGTCTCATAAGAGAAATATTTCAGTGGGTCTTACACATTGGAGGTGCTTGTAGAAAGGCTTCATGAATTCAGCTGATAAATAACAAGAGCAAGATGAAGGTAGCGCTCTAAGAAAGTGATGGGTGGCAAAGGAGGGGTCAAAGGCTTGGCATCAATGGGAAGCCCTCAAATAGGGGCTTATAGGTTTGTTGTATCTCTTCCAATACTCTTCTAGTACTTGATTTCTATCATCTGCTCTATGTAATAGTAATTTGGGGTTGATTTCTTGTCAATGCATTATTGATTAGCATTATTTGCATCTTTCTATGAATCTATGTTGTGGCCCTGAAACACCACCATAAAACACAATCTTAAACCATGGGAGGGGTGTACCCCCAATGTAATGGTGGGGGGGGGAAGTGGGGGAGACCCTCCAGATGACCTTGAAAGGGAAAAAGTTGATAATGATAACAAAAAGGAAAAATCCTATCAGGACATTCAGTGGAAATCTCGGAAGAGGCAAAAATTTTAACAATTAGTGATGAAGGCGTCTATGAGGAGAGGCCAGTTTGCAAGAGAGGGTGAAATTTCTCCTCCCAACCCTAGGAAAATTGTTTACCCCAAATGCAAAAATATTATTTTCCATTAATAAAGAGGAAACAAGGTTAAAAGGAATTGTGGTCTTTTTGGCTACAATAGATAGGAATTTAATACCAGCAAGGAAATATCTTGATGAGTGATTTAAAAATGTTTGGAAAATAAAATTAGGATTTTAGTTTTCATTTTGTCGTATGATACAAAAAAGATAACTAGTTTGTTATTTTTTTCAAAGATCATGTAACACAAACTAAGATCCTAGATAGATAGTTGTGGACCATAGGCAATGTTTTTTTTTTGGGCTATAGCTTGGCCTCCAAAATTTAATTAGTGAAGAGGTTTTATCCCTCTTGTATCCAAGATGGGTCACAATTAAAAATATGCCCCCTCAATTGTGGAATTTTTTGCCACTTTTGCTCCCTCACATGGGTAAAGGTATAAGAGTAGAGAGAACCAATGCAACTCTTCTACATATGGACGCAAGAGCTCTAGTCTCACTGGTACTTGGAGTTGATATCTTAGAAGAAATGATATTGAATTAGGTGGAAAAATATTAAACTATGGAGTTAAAATTCTCAATGGATTAAATGTGTGTTTCCTTTGTAAAAAGGAAGGACATCGTATAAAGAATTATCTTGCAATAAAAATTATTATAGGGAACCCTAAAATCAATTAGAGGACCCCTAGTAATGATTTAAAAATCAAGGAAAATGGGAACAATCCAGATATGAATATTGTGAATAATGATAAAGAAAACTTGAATGCAGAAATCCCTACTAAAGATAGTGCAAAAAAGGTCAATAAGTAAATTAGTTGTGAGTTTGATCTTACCTCTAGAAGGAGGTGGAAAAAACTAGATCATTGCCTAGATGGAAGATAGACTAGAACCCAATATTGATGGGAACATGAATTATGTTATGCACAAAGTGGAAAAAGTTACCTAGACACTAGATCCATGCAAAGGGACTATGTCTCTTCTAAGTTATCTAGCTCTTCCCCTCCCCCTAAACATGCCATGGGAGTTAAAAAAATGCGCAAGAGATTATATTAGATGAAATTGAATATAGGATAGCAAAGGCAAAAAATGAAAAAATAGGGAAAAGCATAATAAAGCAGAGGAAGGAAAATATTCCTAGTGGCTAAAGAACCTTATAGCATTAATGATGCATTTGTTAGAAAAAAATAACATAATGTTGACTATGGTGATTCTTTAGTCAAAAGAAAATATGAAATACCTATTGAAATAAAATCAATAGAGATAGGGATTGTTAAATCTGGTTGTAATAACGAGGAGAAAAAAAATAGAAATACTGAAAACAAAGTAGATGGTAAAGTTAAATATTCTTTAGAGCTTAATAGTGCTCTGATAAAATTTCCCAATGATAATTTTGGACAAGACTAGATTGCCCATAAGTTAACATCGGGCAATGTTAACCATAGAAATATAATGAGATATGTCTAAATAAAGGTATTATTAAGAGTTTAGAAAGAGAGAATTCATGTAATAGATTTGTCCTTGACAATGGTGGAACTTTAAAAGGTGGAAAAGAGCCCTTTTATCCTAGCACTAGTGTGAAAGTTATGCCTAAGAATAAAAATGATCATGTTTGCATCCCACAGAGGATATCAACGGAGAAAAACAATCAAACAAGTGTTATGATAAGCTTCTTGGAGTTAGATAAAAGTAATAAGGAATACTACAACAGTCTCGATATAAAACCTTCTTTGCCATCCTTATGCATACCTAACTCTAAAGGATGGAATATTAGAATTGACATGGGGTGGTAGGGAAGGAGTTAAACTTATGACAAAAAGGAGATCATCAATAAAGAAAATTTACTTGATAACAAGTATGATAAAAAGGTAATAGAAAAACAAAAACTAAATAAAAATCCCTTTTTGAGCCTAGAAGAGTTGTCAGAGGTTAATATAGGGTTTAGGCCTGATTTGCTACCTTTGGCTAGTTGTAATCTTCCTATTGAATAGGAGGGGGAAGTAGACAGAATGGATTTTGAAGAAGCTTATTCAAAGGATTTAAATAGTGGAAATAGGTAGATGTGGATGTATAAAATTGATTAATCAAATAACATCAATTGGACCAAAATAAATAAATAATTGATCAATTAACTATATAATCTAATGAAATTGTTCACAAAACCAAACTAGAATTCAATAGTATGAAATAACAAAGTAAATAAAATTGAATTCTAATTAAGAGATGCAAACCTCAATCCCATTGTAAGATTATGTCCAAATTGGATGTGGAGTGCTTCAATCTAAACAAAATCCATTGTTGATGCAAAACAATTGATGAAAAGATGAACTCAAATGACTCACAAGTGCTCTCAAATTGATCAAATTGGAGATTCAATTCAAGAGAGTGAGTTTACTCAAAGCTTGTGGATTTTTTTAATGGAAAAATGCTAACTAGTTATAGATTTTTGAAATCAGGATCAATGGTGAAGACACAAAAGGGTAATCAATGGATGAAATCGAATGAGAGGAATGAGAATGGATCAAGGATGAATGCAATGATTGATAATCCATGAGGCATGGATCAAGGATTAGATCAATGGTCTCAAATCCATGAGAGACTTAACCAATTCCCTAATTTTTAGGAATTGTGTTGGATAGATGTTGGAGATATTTTTATTTGGGGAAATATTTCAATTTGAAAATGAAATATTCTAATAGAATATTCATTGTGCAAGTGGGAAAAGTTTTAGGATTTGAAAAGAAGTTATCTAATTAAACAATTAATTAAAGTCATTTAATCATGCAAGTGGATGAGAGAAAGGCTTTAATTAAATAATCATGAATTATTTAATCAAAGTGTGAAGGATGACAATTAATTAAATATTTTGCATTATTTAATCAAGTGAGAATGGAATTAGTATTAATAATAGTGAATTAATTAAATAAAATTGATTTATTTAATTAATAGGAGAAAAGATGAATATAACCAAATAATTGACATTACTTAATTAAATGGATGAATCAGGTGAAATAGACTAGGAATAACTTGTTAGTAGGGGAAATCAAATATGCAATATTAATCAGGACAATTTCAAGTGTCTACATTTTTCCCCTCTTTAAAGCAATGCACTTGTTGCATTGTTTCAAAGAACTAATGTTGCCTAAATCAAAATTAAAAATTTATGTGATTTTTCCTAATGCCCCACTATGCCCTAGTGGAAGGAATGAACTATTGGTATACTACCCCCTCGAAAGTTTGAGCGAGAAAATTTGATTTTCAATCGACCTTGAAACATGGTTGTGGGATTAGGTCAAATACAAAGATGACAAAAAATAAGTCCTAAAAAGACTTCGATATTGACCAAGTTACAGAAAAGGCTAGAAAAATGAGTTTCAAGGTCAAAACCCTAGGTTTAAGCAAGTATATATGCTTCCATCTTGTTTGTGTAATTTTCTTTTAAAAATTATGAGTTCTTTGTGAGATTTTGATAGAGCACCTGTTGCAATGGAGTTCGTTGTGCACGCCAGGCATCAAATTGATCAAGTCCAAGTGTAACGCCCTGCCAAGGAACCCCAGAGGACAACACTAACTATGACATAATAATGAAATAGTTTGTTTCTTTTTAAATGAAATAACAATACATTGCATGACATATAATCTAAACCTAGGTCCTCTAAGGTTCCATGACCGCGCTACTCACATAACCATCAACCAAGAAACTAGAATCATTTCATTAACTACTATGACAACATGATTTTAACTAACAAACAAAGTTCATTTTAAACCACCACATTATATGATTCTACATTATGCATTTCCATAATAAGTCATCAGATAAACAACATTAAAGATCATTTATAAATAACTAACATATGCAAGATACATCATTTAACATTATCCATTACAAGAAAGTTCTTCAACATCTATTACATCATTATAATATTTACAAAAAAAATTCCTCGAGTACAATTGGAAAGAATACATCAGATTATAATTAGAGATACACTGATATACAACCCAATACATATACATGATAGTCCTCTCAAACTAGAACAGGAACTGGAATCTGCTACCTATGGGGCAACCTCCATGCACACAAACATGCAACAAGAAAACCCAATGGAAGAAAAAACACCAACCTCCCGACCATGTGGAACCCTAAGGTCCACCCCCCATGCTAGGAGATAACACAAAGTCCCACTACAAAAAGATAGTCATGAAAGAAAAAGGGCTAACACAATCAGGGGTTAAACATGGACTCCAACACAACACTACTCGCAACACATCATCACTTACAACACTAACTTCACTTCCAGAGGCACACATACAACAAAGGAGAAAAGTGCAACTAGGGAATGCTAGACTACAATAGGGAGGAGTTTCATCACATAGCTTGATATGGATTATCTTGGCAGATCTTCCTAGGCCCCGGCCCCCATCTTGGGTTATCCTAGCAGCCTCTACCGATCCCCAACCCCCATACAAACTCATGTGGAATTAACATACCTTTCATAAGGACAAGGAAGTTGATCTTGCCATTCCAGGCCTTCAAATCTCATCTCAAGCCTAAACAATCACTTGAGCCATGAGTGAGGCATATCATTATCTTGATTAATGTGAAATTTACCCACCCCCTAATTCATTATTTAGGTTGTCACTAGATTAAGAAACTCTCAATAGGTTATCCTGGACAACCACTTTGGGTTCCAACCCCCATTGAGAGTCACTCCCCCTACTTGCAACTAGTAAACCCTACAAATCAAGCAAGGCATTTACCATCTTGCATACCCATCATAATCACATGAATTCAAAAACAGTGCAAGGCATTAACCTTTTCACACACTCATCAAAATCACAAGAATCTAAACACAATGCAAGGCATTGACCCTCTTGCACACAACATAGAACATTGCTAAACCACTACCAAAAGAAGCCAATATAAAAACCATACATACCAAAATACTCCCTCCTAGGCCTCTGGAAACCAACCTTAACAATTTACACAAATGACTCCCACTTTTAGACAATTACCAAAATCATCCCCAATTCCAAAATCACACACATCATTCAAACAAGGAATCAATCAAACATTGCAACCATGAAAAAAAAATCTTAAAAAGACATTATTTCCACATACCATAGCACTCATTAACTTAGCCACAACAGTTCATAATTAATTATAATATCAATTATATTCTTTTAGACAATTACCAAAATCATCCCCAATTCCAAAATCACACACATCATTCAAACAAGGAATCAATCAAACATTGCAACCATGAATAAAACTTCTTAAAAAGACATTATTTCCACATACCATAGCACTCATTAACTTAGCCACAACAGTTCATAATTAATTATAATATCAATTATTCTAAACGACTAAGTTACATAGCGATTTTACAAATCCACAATTAACCAATTATGAAATAATCAACAAACAAAAGATAATCTAATATGTTTATTTCAAGTAAATCAATTCATTTATCAGTACTCCCAAAGTACCTCACTTAGCTCCTATCTTTAAAATGTAATGCTCTCAATTTTAGGTTCAGACAACAAAATAACATTTGTATTCTAACTATAAAAAAAAATATGAAATCAATTCTATCTTAAATCTATATCAAGAAGAATTAAGTACAAGATCTAAATATTTTAGCCTTAATGTAACTATGGTGTTCACCTATTGTCATTTTAACCTAACATGCATGAGATTTTTTCTCAAAACTTATCTAAAAGAAAAACCATGTTGTGATTCTTAATATCACATTACTCTTCCTAGTACACTTTCTATTTTATTCTATCCTCCAATACAACAGAAGCCTATTTTCCAAAAGCCCTCACCTAAATGATTCCTACAAGGTACACAACTATAAATAATCAGACTTAAAAATCATTACAGGTTGAAAACATTTTGATTCAAAAGGGTAACCAATTCAAATGTGGAAGTAGGAATAATAGTGTTGACGAACAGTAAATTACACTTAAGAGACACAAAATAATAAGACATTTATTAACATACATATAAAGCATTCACAATAATAGATTAGACTGATCAACACTTGGTTGTGTTGATCCACCTTTAAATACCTATACCTGTACCTAGCATGCAACTCTTGATAACATCACATTCTATTGATTATAGTGTGGTGATCAAGGCTTAAATTTGATGGTCGTATATCTGTATTTGAAGATTTTAATTGTAAAATATAGTAAAAATAATTATTTAACCGTATGTTAATACATGCAATTTATTTTAGAAACTGTAAAAAAATAGTTAATATAAAAATTTGACCGTATATGTATATATATATATATACACTTTATTTTTAATTTTTTTAATAGAAACTTCTTCTATGCTTTAATAAAAGAATATAAACTTCTTCTTTTTTAAATGCAAACGTCTATTGTTGGAAAAAAATCTCAAATTTTTAGATTTTTTTAAAGATTCTAAATACTAGTTTCTTTAATAATTTTTTCTATAAAAACAATGATTTACAAATCTTATATTAAAAATTTGTAACTGTTTCCCATAGTAAAATTAAACATCGTAGATTTTTTTATCAAACATTTTGGATCGCATTTAATAATAATCTATTATTTTTTTTTCTATTTTTTTGAACAAAATATCTAAATCTTTCTTATTTTAAAAATATGTAGGGATTACAATTTGAATATGTCTAAGAGAAAAAAAATTAGCCTTCTATCAAGCATTTTTTTCCATGAAAGTACAGACTTTGAGGTTTTTTAAATTTGAGATGAATGGACAACAGGTGAAAAAATTGTCAGACCTATTCCGAGAGATGGTCGCCTAGGTATTGGCAATGCTTCTATGGCAGAGAGGAGCATGTGTCTTATGCTGAAAATGTATTGTCCCTCACCTATTAGTGCCTTATTATATAAAATTTGACTTATAGTAAAAAATAATAATTGTCATGGAAAGGCAATAATGAAGACTAAACCGTATAAAAAAAAATCATGATGGACAAGGTGGACTGTCAAATTTAAGCCCTGGTGGTGATAACATGACTTAAATATCAAATAACCAAATAGATCTTCTCATGAATGTCTTTCATTCTTTTACACAATTGAAAATAAGTGAATATATTTGAGTTATCTATGAGAAGGAGATTCCATATTATCAAGGATATTAATAGTAATAGAGTGTGGCATTGATTGAGATAACATAGTGCAAGCAACAGTGGATCGCAAGTAGAGAAAGAATGCCTAGCAGTAAATGAATGTTAGATTTTCGATGTAATAAAATGATTTACAAGCCAAAAGAGTTGTATACACAAAAAATTGGAGACTAGAATTATATAGATAGAAACCCACAACTACAGCCAAACCAAAGTAGAAGGAGTGATCATATAAAAAGTTAGTCTAAACTGCATGTAGAGGTAAAGGAGATGACAGATTTATGACTTCCATAAAGACTATCGAATCCCAAAAGGATTAAAAGGTGGGGTCTATTTTAATACTCTTACGCTAAAAGTGAGATGTTAACAATGAGAGTAGAAGTGGCACCTATTAATATGAGTTAGAAAAATACTAGAGACTACAGATGGCCAAATAACTTCTGATAACTAGCATTCATGACTACCAATTCCCTGACCTCTGATCAAATGTGTATTTTCATAAAGAGGCATGTCTAAACAGTTACAATGAGTAATACATTAGATACAACTAAGCCATTAATCAACCCTAACAATTGCATTAGACGATACATTGCACTATTTATCAACTTAAAGCTCATGACAGAGAGTATCATAAACAAAGGTTCTGATAAAATTCTAAAAGTGTAATCAAATACGAGGTGCAGGAACGATTGACAAAGTGCCTCAAGGAAATAGAAAATATTAAAAATGTAAATGTGAAAACATATGCGAAAAATGCAATGGTTAGGTGTTACACATTTAAAAGGGTATAACATTATGCGTGCAATATGTGGGAATAGGGAAAAGGAAAATGAAATTTGATTATACGCCTCCAAATGGGGTCTCAATGGATACAAAGATCACAATAAAACAACTCAAATACGAAATAGGGTTGATGCATGAATCGAGGAAGTAAAACGATGAAGGCAAATAATGCATTTTAACACTTATCAAAACTGCCAGTCTGGGATGAAAGTCATTAAAGATTACTCTCCTATGTTCGTTGGAGGTGGTCTATCAGAGGGGCAATGCAAAGAAGACTGAAGACTTGAAGAGAGAACGACAACATCACAATCAAAGAACAGCAATACCGGTCATAGATGGTGTGAGATAAAGGAAGAGGATTAAAGTAAAATAACGGTTAGAGGAAATGGTTACAATTTAACTACAGTTATAAACCTGCATCGATCCTCAACACAAATCAGACGCAAGCTGCTGCTTTATAGTGACTTTCATGAGCTCGATTTACAAAAGGATGGTAGTTACTATCTACAATCTCGGTACTCTCAGAGACGCGTACCTGTATATGCACTTCAAAACCTAAATACAATAGGAAAAATCTTGCAACTGAAAAGATAATCGAGTAAATTGGTCGAAACTAAAATGTTGATTCAATAAATTCTCAAAGAGGTAAATCTCAATTCCTGAAGACGCACAAGATACCCTACATATCCACAAACTTTACATTGCAATATAGTCTATGTACTCGCCAAAGATTACTTAGCGGCCTCCTTACCGGCGCCAAAATGGAAACTTTAAAACAGGGCAAACGCATCCATCAAGCATAAAGGAATTTATTAGATGATGTAATTGTAATTGTTCTAGAAAACATACAGGCAAGACTGTTAGCATAGACGACAGAGAATTGTTTGTAATTTCCCTCAAGAAGTGAGGTTTCGCAGATTGCAACAATTTCAAGAAATGCGTATGAATCCTCAAGTCAAAATAATTATGTGCTCTGCATGCACCATCATACCTAATTAATCTGAACCCAAAGATCACGGAGCGTACTGGAAACATTGTTTTTAAACAAGCATACGCGACTATGTCCTGATCTAAAACATACATCAGTCATCATAAATTGCAACAATTTACAAATTGAATTGAATAGTTTAGAATTCTTTTCCCCAAATATTTGATTTGAAGGACGTGAATCTAGGAGCATACCTCTACTTTAACGCCAAAGAATAAATAAGCATTAGCACATCATCTCTTTCTCCATTCTTTACCTACATTACCGCAGGCACTTCAACGCAAATCGTGCGCCTGCACCGACGAGGACAAGAATTTTCTTAGTGGCAATTCCTGCCAAGAAGATTGCTACCCTCTAGATCTCACGGCATAACTTTCCTTTACCATGCTCCCTTTTTCGCCACCAGCCATGCCTTCCTCTCTAAGGGTTTATTGAATAGGCGTTATAACTTCCATGAAAATGCAGATTGGTAAGTGCAGAGCCAAATTACTTTTGTTTTTTTTACAGAGAATAACCAACGATCCCCAAAAGACTTGTAACTACCTTAATAAATTCCTCTCCAACCACTTCCCTCCAAAACGTAAATTCGGGAAGAAGAAGACTGACCGTTGCCCAATAATTCCAACGAACAAATTATAATTAATATTAAATCAACCGTTCAAACAATTAAAAGCATCTCATTTAAAATTAGAATGTGATTTATCACAAAGGCAATAAGGAAACCTCTATAATTTGTTAACTAAATTTAACTACAACTTTTCCTTAGCTTTTTTAATTCTTTTTACTAATTCCTTATTTGATTTTTTACTTGTAATTCTTACTTTAAATTGTCCTTTTATTAACTAGCAATCGCACCTTACTATGCAATGGGTACGCTGAAGAGATTATGGAAGGTTAATTACAGGAAAAATAGTTTATTAGGGAAATAATGGTTTATATCATATGTTTTTGAAATTAAAAGCGACAAATAAGGGTGTCATCCCTTTAGAACAAAACCCAGCGGGCCAAAGAAAACTAGAAGGGCAACAAAACAAGGGTTCAAACCCTTAGAACAAGGCCCTATGGGCCATCATCAGCGGACGAACACCGCAGCGACAACAAAGAAACAAACAACACTTGGTCACAGATGATCAAGAGTGATAGGAAACCAAGGACCCAAAGTAGTTCAGACGAAAGATAGACTTACAACCCATTCCTGGCACGAATCCAAGAGCAACCGAACACATAAAATCGACACCCTACAGCAGCAGGATAGTAACCGACCTTTCACTCAAAAGGCCGCAAACCATCTGCAACAGCAGACCTACAACAAATCTTCTACTCAAAGAAGACAGACCAAAGCCAAACATAATCTCAACCACAAAGGGGTAAGAAACACCATTCACAATAGAAGAACGTTCTTCTAGAAGCACCAACCCCAAGACCACCTCAATAGGCTGGGGCTCCCCTCTATAGGAGAGAAAGAGGTGGGGACCAAGCCTACCAACAGAACCATCCACCTCAATAGGAATCCGCTTCCCACCAAACCAACAATCACCAGCTCCACCTCAATAGGAGCAGTATTCACCTCAATAGAATATCGTAATTATAGAGATAGGAAGCAAGCAAGAACGTTAGTAGAACAGGCCCACAACTCCTCCCTAGGCATCCAGGTGGAAGAACCAACAAGAAGAACAACAAAAGCTTTCCAGCCTTCAATATAATCAAACCAAAACTCCATATGACCAACCGCTCCTATACAAG
Source organism: Sequoia sempervirens (assembly GCA_007258455.2). Taxonomy (NCBI): domain Eukaryota; kingdom Viridiplantae; phylum Streptophyta; class Pinopsida; order Cupressales; family Cupressaceae; genus Sequoia; species Sequoia sempervirens. Next base: position 295,993,633 of record VDFB02075321.1, on the reverse strand, counting down.
GTGGTGGTTGTGAACTTGGGAGGGGGAGTCTGACCCCTGCTTTGTTGGGTTGGCCTAGAGTTAAATGGAGTTATAATATCATATGTTATTATATTATATTTATATTAATATTTATTATACAATAAAGTCAAACTCGTCATCAATTTGACATCACCAAGAACCACCAAAATTAAAAAAAACTACCTTAACAAGTTCAAAAACACATTTCGCACAATAAAGCATATGAACTTTCTATGGCTAAAGAAAATTGAAACTGCAACATATAAGGTAGAGGAACCATGACCTATTTTGCTTTATTTAAGCATCTGGATTGCTAAAAAGACTATGGTGTGAATACATATTTATATAGATATGACAATGATTGAGAATTTAGGGAACAAATTTTTAAGAGCATTAGGGTTAACATTCTCCTTCATAATGAATTAAGGTTTCCAAAGGTTAGAGTTTTCTCGACAGTCATTGTTGTGCTCCAACTATTATATTTTAAACCGTCATCACCTTGTAAGTGCCCCAGAAGCTCTGCCTATGTTCTTCCTAGTGGTCATTCAAAATTTTCAATCTTTTAGTGAAGCCTTCTACATTTATTTTGTAGTCGTTGGTAGAAGATTTTTAGGGTTTTGAGCCCCCATTGGCAGCTTCTGCCATTTCTACACAACTTCAAATTTTGATACACAATACTATAAAATTAGCACAATACAAATTTGTTATTACAATTCTAATATGATTATCAATTTTCCTCTTTGTTTTCCTATTCAATTGTCATTTGCATATTTGAATCTTTGTCATAAATAACTTTCACATACATATAACTTAATTGAATCTTTTAATTGGGTTATCCCTTTGGTTCTACCATGTATCTCAAATTAGAATGTGATGTCATTAATCAATATTTCATAATGAAATACATCCTAGGTCAATGTGCTTCAATACACAATCCTAAGCACACAACTTGAGACCAATAGCTAGTTGTAAAAGAGACCCCTTTAAAAACATAGCATATATGTTAAAATCATATGTTGAACAACATCCACTAAAAATAGTATAAAACATAGAGATGAAAAATTGAAATACAATTTTGTCTTGTATAAATGAATTTACATTCACAAATTTATTTTAAAATGATAATGAGTAAATAGATTTTAATATTAAAAATTACATTTAATAATTAGTATAATATTTTGAGAACCAATTAAATAAACCTTTAAATAAAAATATATAAAAACCTCACATCAAATATTTAAGATAATATTAAAATATTTCTTTTCGTAATGATATAAAAATAATCATGTAGGTTTGTCTTAAATTGAATTATATCATCATTTTTTTATTTTTTTATAAATGTTAATGCAAAAATCACATTTAATGATCCATAATTAATTTTCACTTATCAAAAACATTTATTTTACCTGCTTGAATAACCATACATCTATCTAAAGTAGAATTCATCCTTCCATTAAGTTATCATGAGTGAGCAAAAATACATATAAACCAATCTTTAAGCTAAGCTACCATGAGTAAGGAGAATTGCATCAATATCACTTAGGGGTCAAACCATTAGTTAAATTGTCGTGAATAATGGAAATCAATACTTACAAAATCATCAAATTTTTAAACCTAACCCAATCATACCTCTTAAATTTTAATGAATGACATAACAAAAAATGTAATGATTCTTAACAACAATGAGTATAACAAATAAATGCAAAAATATTAAAAGATTATTAAATTGTGTATTGTTCTTTGGCCCATAATTTTGTTTGATTGAGTGACCATTGTGTTGCATCTCAACAAGCTTACTAATTAGCTTATCATCTTCCCACCATGAAAAGGGCTCTTAGTCTTGTGGTTCTCAGCCTCTAGGTACCAAAGATAAAGAGAATACTCTTAGTCTTCTTAACAACCCTATGCTTCCTATCATGGGCATGTCATTGTTGGATCATCTAATTCTAATAAGATTCTTCACTTGGACCTAGCCATCTCCCTAATATATGCTCAACTAACCTCGGAAGCTCTTGAAGAGTTGGGAACTCTCATTGGTTGGGAGCCTATTGATTATTTTATCCCTACAAATGTTTGAGAACCCAATATAAAGATCATCCTCCTATTAAAATTGCTTTAATTACTTAATGTTGTTTGACCTTATTTTCATCTTTAGATTGAACTCTCTCCTTAAATTTTAAGAGTGTACCTTTATATTATCCATCCATTTTTAAAAATTATGTACTATTATCATTTTAATGAACTTATTGATTAAAAAATACACAAGACTCCAAGATTTTAGACCACCAATCAAACATCTTTCTTTATTTAGTACTACATTAAGACATTTAATAGCAATGCTAATAACTTGTAGGGATTCTATGCTCCCCCCCTTTATTTTCAGGCTATAAAAACAAGCCTTATTGTTGACTACAGATCAACTAAAAATTTTATCGCCATGGAGTGTCGGTAGATCTGACCTGGATGCACAATCACAAATGGAAAATTTGGATGATTTACAGAATTCGAAAATGTTGAGTCTCAAAGTAGAATGAAGAATGTGACTTGTACTTCACACCTCCTTTTCCCACCATGTCCATAAAATTACTAGTGTAGAACTAAAATCCTGGTACATTTGTCCACACTTCAACCACTCTTGAACTCCATGGATTCTTGGCTTGTGTGGCAACTCTTAACCCCTTCATTGACTTGGGGCCATCAAGAACATAATTGTGATTAAACCCAGGGGAACCTTATTAATTTTTCTCTTGATGATTCTCTTTAGTTAAGTCTAGAGGAGTTCCTTTAACAGGTAAGATCTAACCAGTAGGAATTAAGACCTGGGGAGTTCCTTTAACAGGTATGATTTGACCAATAGGAATTAAGACCTTGTTTGTGGGAGTATAATGTGAAGCCCATATTTTTACGAAATGGTCAAATATGTCCCTTCCACTTTCTTGCCCTGCAAGGTTCCAGCAAGCATGATTGATCAGGTTTACAGGAGTGGTCTTGTTCCTTGGTATTTCCTTCAAATCTAGTCTCAACTCCATATCATTTCTTAAAGTGCATGTGGAAAATACATCTAAATTACCAGGATATCCTGTTGCAGCAACAAACACAATGGCCACATTAGAAACACACCTATTTTGAGTAGATTTATAAGAATGCCCACTTTAGCAACCTACTAGTCCTTACTGATTTAGTAAATTTAAAATATTGCTCACATCAAAAATCCACTAGTCTTTACTAATAAGTAAATTTAAAGTAATTCCTAGATTAAAAACCCACCGGCTTTTGCTTCCTAGGGACTTATCACCGTGAGAACGGAGCAAAAACATTTCTAGTGCCACCTATCAACAAAATTATTGATTATATATAGTAATTGAGTTTTTATGGATTTAACATATTATGCACAACTAAAAATTCGCAATGACAAGTTGTGGATACTTAAATTAAGAAGAACCAAACAAATCTTATAAAAAGAATTTTTAAAACTTCAAAAATCCATAACCAATAGATAAAAAGGCTTTACGAAAAAGATAATCAATTTAAAACTACCATCCACTGATCACACTAGTTAGAACCTCATCAAGTTAATCACAAATCTTTTCTAGAAGCCTTTTTCTGTAAAATATGATAGATTTTATGGTAAATAAACACCCATATCAACCATCCAAATAGGTAGATAGAGTATGATAGGGGCTCTCCAACTCCTGTTAACCAATTTGGTCTAAAAGCAGATATTCCATTCTTACCTTCTTCACCATCAAAGTTGTGAACAAACTTAATAGATGGTTTGCTTCCACACTTAATTTCCTTGACTACAACACATTGTCAAAGCCTCTCCTTCCTCCTGAATTTTATGACCTCTGTTAGAGTGCATTGCAAAAAAATTACCAGATCTTAGATCCACTTGTGTAGATAGTTGAAGGCTATTTTAATCTATAAATTTCAAAGTCAAGAAGCATCTTTGATCAAATTAGGAAAACATTTAGACAAAATAGAGTCGAGTAGAGAGAAGGCATTTACCATGAAGTGAGTTAATCCCATCATTGACAAACAAATGATATGTCTTCCCATCAAGGGTGAACTGTGTATTCTTAACCCTATTGGCTACTCTGCCTATAATGGCACCAAAGTAAGGCCTACTGGAGCTCATGTTCTGCACAATTCTGCAAGTAGTGCAATGAAAAGAAAAAAGAGCCAAAAGAAATGCAATGCTTTGGGAGTTAAAAATACCATTTTTATCAGGGGTCTTGATGGAGACCAAAGTAGCTCCCCAGTTGGTAAAGTTGATGTGCATATTGCTCTTGTGTAAATCAAAGAAACCTACATTCTATTTTTTCTTTGGTGGATTTTCCTTCAAGTTTCACCCAAACCTTGGCATTTACAAATACTAAGAAAGAGGACTGCAAAACAAGCTACAAGAGCCCTTCTTTGCCATGATGAATAGCCAGATTAACAGTGTAAAACATTGATACAAAATGAAGGATTTATCAAGGGAGCTTCACATTGTGGCTCCAATCAACAATTAAATGGATTCAGACAAGATAAGGTGTTGATCGAGAAGAAACGTGAAGTGACTAAGAAGACCAAAAGACCAGCAACAAAAGAATCCTCTTTAAATGCAAAAGTAGTGTCAATGTATTACAAGACAATAGAGCAAACATGGTCGGTGCATTTTCCTGCTCCTCTTATCCTGCTTTCATTTTGTGTCGGCTTTGAAACCATTGATGGTAACGCCAAAATCCTAGCTTTCTTCACATTCAAGGACTCGCTCATGGATCCTAGCAACAATAACTTCATTCCCACCAGGGCTCAAATTGATCTGCAAAAGCCTACATCAAGAGAAAGGAAAACAGAACACCGGCTCTTGAACTGTGTGAGGGAAATTGAGAATGGAAAAATGGCCCTTCAGATTGGGGGAAGTCGTGTCGTAACCCTAAGCAGCCATGTATGGATTATCATACGACCCCAGCCATATTTTGCCCTTCTTCTTTGGCTCTAGAATTTTAGACACCCATTTCGCCCAACTCCGACGACGCACCACTCTGTTCTTCAACTCCTCTGTCTTTTCTTCATTCAAGGCCTCACTTCATTTCTCTCTCTCTCTAAATTCATGCCAATCAATGTTTTCTCTATATATTTTTGATAGCCTACAAGTATAGCTGAAATTGACTGAACCAAAAATCGATACAATACTTAGCTTTTTAAGAAAATTAACATTTAAACAATAAATTCGCAATGTTCAACATGAAAAAGTCCACGTATCTATCACTCTAAAGATTTGAACTTGAACTCCATCTTCCACGACTTGATGTGAACTCCTTCGACTCTTCTTGGCAATTGATTTACAATTTTCTCTATTTTTTGGTGCATTTTTTATTTTGATCTACTCTCATTCAGTATCGACCTTCCAAGGCTCTCTTCTCTTTGTAAGAAAACAAGTTTAATTTGTTGCATAGGAAAAGGCATTCCCTGGTTGTCAAGAGTTCAAGGTATGCAGCAAGAAACAGCAGAGAGTGAATGGCTTGAGTTGCATGGATTTGCATTGTTCAGCCTACCTTCTAGCGAATGCTTGCAACCAGATGCAACAATATGCACTGCGTTAACAAGTGCCTTATATTTCTCAGCTGGAGAAGCAGTGACAACACAACGACAATTATCAGTATGTCTTGACTTTGTTTCTACCATCATTTTGGTTGTAGAAATTGAGTTCAACTTTTTTATTTTAATGCTTCATTCAAGTAATGAATATATGGAAAAAGAACTAAAAAGGAAAATTTGATTTGTTATAGAAGAGAGAAGGTATACATTAGATTTTGAGAGTTACACAAGCATAGAGTTAGGCTATGTATTTTGTGCTTGAAAAAACAATAATGAATATTTTAAACTATTTTTTCTATTTAAAAATTTGTGTTATGAATCAGTTCATCTTTTCATTACCTGAGATAAGGTTTAAGGAATTTATGTAGTAGATTACTAGGTGTGAGAACAAGTTTATGAAATGTATGTTGTATGACTTCTTATTTAAAGTCATATGCCCCAACATATAACATGTGGGTTTTGGCATGAAGATAAATCGCTCTATAGAGGCTCATGCAACCTCCACTTTGTTTTTGTTGCTCCTAATGTGACCTTTATGCATGGTGGTAGCTCTTCGACCTCTTGAAGTCTAAGCATCTACTTTTTTGTTCCATTTATATGGCCTGCACCATCCTTTGCATACCGCTATCAATTCAAGTAGACGCCTATAGCTGACATGTTCAAGACTCTACGAGACGAGGGCACGCATGGGGATCATGGCAAGAGAAGGGGTAGTATTCATTCACTACCAAATGATGGAGGAGGCAGAAAAAACCACTGAGCATTTGAATGGAGTAATATGGAAAGGTAGGAAGATTATAGTATGTTATACCTCCACTTCCTGGAAATTATAGGGCATGCTCTCCCGACAACCTTATTTATAGCCATGCCCAAATAGGATGAAGGTTTTACTGGAGAATTCTATCTCATGTGCGATAGTAGCATATCTCTGTATGCTTTAGACATTGGCATTTTTGAGGATTCTATCTCGGTATGCATAGTAGCATATCTCTATATGCTTTAGACGTTGGCATTTTTTACTCTAACCAATCAATTATTGAGCTACACTTCAATAATGTCTTTTAAAAGCCATAGTACTTCAATTTCACTCCAAAACAAACTCCCTTGCATGCATAACAGGATGTAACAATGCCTGTGATATGAACCATTTTTCCAAATCCCATTTAGTAGTAAAAATTGCTTCATTCGCGTCATAACTAGGCACGTACAATCAGTTTTTACGGTGCCAATGATTATTTGAAATCAAAATTTCTATAGATAAGTACAGCCTTGACAGTTAAATTGAAAAGGAAATGCATTCCTATTTTCATGTCACAAGATCCTATCTAATTTTCAACCGTTGTGATTTGAATTAGAAACTTTAATCAAGGAGATAAAATATACACGGATGAATGTCATACGCCAACAAACATTAAAGGGGTGAGATTGATTTAACCGTATTGCATTGCTTCTAATTATTTCTTGATTGTTGATTTCAATAATTAGCTTAGAATTCTCAAATAGAACACGCCGATACTTTTTCTCTAAGAGATTTTTATTGCTATAATTCATGCATTTTACCATTCTTTAACTAATAATTGATTTTTTTCTACTTTGTAACTCATATTTTTCTAAAATATTATTGCTATTGTTACTTAATAATTTCATATTTCACACATATGCATTTATCTAAAATATTTTTCCTGCTATAATTTATAAATTTATTTATAACCTTTTATTTATCATATTACTATTAATATTTATTTATTTTATTTTATTTTAATATTACATTACAAACCATAATTATTTATTTACATAAACATATATATTTATATTTATTTAACAAAGGCCTTTAACAATTTATTTTAATGCATAAGCTAATCAAATGGATTTAATCCAACAATTCAAATCCAATAAACAAAATGCCAAAATAGATACATGACCACTAACCAGGGTCAAAAGCAGAACTTCAAACGACATGGACTAACTACAGAACTGGCAGGATATCGACCGGATACTCATCCTCTTCAAGGATGATGGCTAGGGTAGGGACCAGGTGTTATCTCCAATCAACTGTTCCATTGCGTTTAAGGCATGCTCAAACCTGCCAATTCAGGTGGAGTCGATGCCTAGTACCTACAACCTGCCGCACACAACATGATCGGGTATATACATATACATATAATCAGGCACACTGTGAAAGGGAATTGCAGCTCATCGCAGGGTATTCACAAGTGAGTGATGCAACAATATCTCTTTCACTCAATCACACTAGAAGACAACACCCAACAATCAAATCAACTCGTAAACAATTAGCTACATAGACATCAGAACAAGATCAGTCACATAATGTTGATTAGTCCTCATAATATACAACCTCAACTACTTAACCGCAATAGCGCATACCTTTAAATATCCCTATTATTTTTCCTTCATCTCTGAGTTCCAAAGTTGGCTACCTACACATCCACGGTAAGAATGGAGGGGCATTACATCCTCCCCCCCTAAAACTTGACTTAGTCCTGGAACTCACAAATTAGGGTGGAAACATAACATATTAATACCAACATCAAAGTTGATTCATTACATCAAAATGCTACACTTCCATAAAACACAACATAATTATGCACACAAAGCACACATTTTTCCTTAAATATCCATCATCTACCAAAAAGACATTCCACTTTATTCATTAAACAACACTAAATCTCATAATATATTCACACAAGATCATGATTTTGCACCTTTTTTAGAAGCATGAAAGCACAATTTATCATTCTATCAGTACTATATTTATGATTTAATATATATTATTCACATACGCACATAAATTCACATCATCAAAAATCACATCACAAGGCTACACAAGGGTCCATAATGCATCCCAGATAGAAAGAATATCGGCGCATTGCACACTACACTATGGGTCCTATCTTCTCCACTGGTCTTGCACCATTAAACAAACACCACCAAGGGATAAGTCTAAGGTCATTAGGCGAGGATGAAAAAAGGGGAAAACATAATCTCAAGAGTCATAAGCAACTAGAACAACATAGTAGGCTCATATAAAACTAGAGTGCCTAGTGTTAGAAACTTGGGCTCTAATACTAGGTGTAACGCCCCGCCAAGGAACCCTAGAGGACAACACTAACTATGACATAATAACAAAACAATTTTTTTGTTTAAATGAAATAACAATAGATTGCATGACATATAATCTAAACGTAGGTCCTCTAAGGTTCCATGACCATACTACTCACATAACCATCAACCAGGAAACTAGAATCACTTCATTAACTACTATGACAACATGATTTTAACTAACAAGAAAAGTTCATTTTAAACCACTAAATTATATGATTCTACATTATGCATTTCCATAACAAGTCAATAGATAAAAAACATTAAAGATCATTTATAAAGAACTAACATATGCAAGATACATCATTTAACATTATCCATTACAAGAGAGTTCATCAACATCTATTACATCATTACAATATTTACAACAATGTTTCCCTAAGTACAATTGGGAAGAATACATCAGATTATAATAAGAGATACACTGATATACAACCCAATACATATACATGATAGTCCTCTTGAACTAGAACAGGAATTGAATCTACTACCTATGGGGCAACCTCCACACACACAAACATGCAATAAGAATACCCAATGGAGGAAAAAGCACCAACCTCCCGACCATGTGGAACTCTGAGGCCCACACCCCATGCTAAGAGATAACACAAGGTCCCACTAAAAATCAACAGTCAGGAAAGAAAAAGGGCTAACACAATCAAGGGTTAAACATGGACTCCAACACAACACTACTCGCAACACATCATCACTTACAACACTTACTTCACTTCCAGACGCACACATACAACAGGAGGAGAAGTGCAACTAGGGAATGCTAGAATGCAATAGGGAGGAGTGTCATCGCATAGCTTGATATGGGTTATCCTGGCAGATCTTCCTTGGCCCTAGCCCCCATCCTAGGTTATCTTAGGACAAGTGGTCAGATATGCGCTTCAAAAACTTACATTGTGACTTTTCCCTATTTTCAAAATTTAGCATAGAAATTAAGAAAACAAAGGCACAAGACTTTGATTCTTACATGCCTTTCCCACTAACATCGTTCCTTTGTATAAAGGCATGACACCTCTACAAAAGCATGTCACCTCTGTAAAGGCATGTTTTACCTAAAACAATGGTTGTATTTTTGTATTAAATCCACATGATTGTCTTGTGCAAATGCAA
>VDFB02075321.1:295956716-295983705 GCA_007258455.2 Sequoia sempervirens | reverse complement strand
TTTAGGCTAGGCATGGTCATCTTTCACATCCAAACATGTCGAATTAGTCTGAGCTACATTCAATCGGATGAGTGATGGGTTTGATTAATTGGTATAAGAAGGTTGAGTATTGATTTGTAGATTCTTAGCTCCATACCACTTATAGGATGTCATGAGTGATAGTTTCCATTGGGTACTTAACTAAATCAATGATTTTTGGCTTTAGATGAACTCACACAACAAAAGACAATCTTACCTAGACGGATTTGGTTATAGTAGATGTTACTCTAAATGAGATAAATGGTAGAACCAATTGACCAACATGTAGTTGAATTGATTTCTCTTCCATATATTTGTGTGGGAGCAATTTAGAATCTTCTATGAGTCAAATGCTCATGTAAGCATGAGTACAACCCTTGGAAGCCAAATATGGAGGTTGGTGAGTTGCAATTTCAAATTAGGAATATAAGATGACTCTACAAATGAGTGAAGAGAAGTAGATTGAATAAGCACATAATCCACAAGAAGGCAAGCTAATAGGGGACTATAGATGTTCTTGACAAGGCCCTAATGCATTTTAAATCCCAAATTGACTTGTAAATATTTCAAGATGATAGTGGAAATGAGGAAGCACAACTTCAATACTTTTTTTTGTAAATCTCTCTTTCAATGTGTGTTTGAGTTATTTACTTTCTTACTTTCATCCAACTAATTCACTTTAATTGAAGCACATAAAAAAGCATATGAATGATATGTTCAATTGATTAGAAGCATAGTTCTTACTTTAACCAAATGCTAAATGTCAAGACCATGAGATTTAATGAAAGACAATGATTAAAGTTTTTATGACTGTGAAACATTGACTTTGTTGGTCCTCATATTGTAAGTGGTTTATGACTATGTTTTTCATGGACAATGGTGTTAGTTAGATTTGACTGTGAGTTCATATTATCTCATATTACAATGTTCAGACACTCAAAGACCAAGAGAAAGGGAAGACATCATCCAGAATACATGTGTACACATGAATCATGAAGAATACATGTGAACACATGAATTATACATTGGAAGCATGAAGCATGCATGTGAATACATGTAATATGTGAAATATACACAAGAACCATAAAGCATACATGTGAATACATGAAGTATACACATGAATCATGAAGAATACATGGGTAAACATGAATTATACATTGGAAGCATAAAGCATAGATACAATACATGAGGTATAAAGACGTGGAATACGCAGCTACGCGCTTTTAACAAGTGAAGTAATTACTCAAATAAAATATAATCCATGAAGGCGAAGACATGAATACAAAGTATATGCATGAATATGTAAAGGTATATTAATACATAAAACATGTAAGTCAGCTAGTGATGGAATAGCATGTAAAGTTACAAAGTATAAGCACATAAAGCCAAAGTATACACTGAATGGGCGATGTAACTCACACGTATTGGAAGGCGGATTTATAATGCAAATATGGACAATTCACCTAATAAAAAGATTTAGGCCAAACCAAATAGTCATGTAGGGGTACCAATATATAAGCTGATATAAGTATAAAATATATACAAAAATAGCCATATAGGCTTATAAGAATGCCATATAGGCATACAATGCCGCGCGCACACAAAATTGCGCCATTTCCTCAAAAGTGAAGCAGGTGTTCGCGGCGGGTGCGCCTTTGCGGCTCCCGGGTGATGACGATGTGTGTATGACACCTGCTATCTCTTAAACTTGAGGGTTGCTCCTCCTAGGTTTAGTTCCTCATCGCCTTATCTATTTAACTAACAAGTAAAGACATTAATATATAGAAATTACATTATAAAAAAAAAATGCAGATATATTTCAACAAAATAATCAATTATCAAATACTAATTTCCATCTCTCTCCCTCATGTGAAAGATTTGCATGCTCATAAAAGCAGATGTGCCCAAGTATCGCATAAACCATCCAAATAGAAATTAAACTATGAATCACAAATCATTTGATTTTTCACTAACTAACAGCTATAACAATGAACGTAATTTGGAATTTACTAATCGGCCTCATACCCTCGTGAGAGGAATCAAGCTGTCTATTGCACAAGATACACCTTGCTCTATTACCCTATCCACACCTGGAGGCAATTTCACTTCCATCATTTGAAAATAAAACAATAAATTATTCAATTGCGAAAAGTAGAATAGTGATGCAAGTCATGGCTTATAATGTATGAGATAATCAACAAAATTTTGAGTACTTTTTGAACTATATATTTCTTACTATTATACTTACTATTTTCTCTATCCATAGCTTGTTCGAAAGCACTTGTTTTAGGATTTTATCCATAGCAGCGATGTAGTGAACTATTGATCATAAAATGATTCGATAGACATGTACAAAAAATGTGGTAGCATAGAGAAGGCAGTGAACTATTAGAAAAAATGCCTTAAAGAAATGTGGTCTCATGGTGATGGAATTCCATGAAAAAATTGTTTTTCATGGCATTCCATCATCATGAGACCACATTTCTTTGAGGCATTTTTTTCAACAATTTCATTGCCTTCTCTATACTATTATGCTTGGATGGGGTGGATGGTATAGTGTGGTCTTGGTTATGATATGGAGGGGGGTCATGAGATGAAGAGAGATGGGTGTTTTGATCATGAGGGGAAGAGGATCATTAGATGGGGTGGAAGGTGTACTTTGAGACCAAATTTATAGAGTGATCATATAATGGAGTGGAAGAGGTACTTTGATCTAGACACAGAAGGATGTCACTAGATGAAGTGGGGGAGAGGGGATTGTGAGAGGGGGTATGAAGGGATATCTTTCTCTTGAGATGGAAAGATATCATTAGATGAGATGGAAGGGATATGTTTTTCTTGATTGGAAATGGGATCATGAAATGGAAGGGGGTCATATGATGGAGGAGGAGGGTTTCCTTGATATTTATATGGAGGGGAATCTATGTTAGCATGCTTTGGATTAGGAGATGGACATAGTTCATTTGATATGCATGGTTTCATGAGGGGGGAAGTTTTTATAGACTCTTCAACTTGTATAGATGGGTTGATAGGGGATTCATTTAAGATTTCTAAGGGTATTATGGTTTATCTTGATGTGGGGGTGATGAAGGTGGATGCATGATATGGGAAGATTGTGCCACTTTGTTTTTGCATGGGGAAACAACCACCTTTGCAAATAGTCCTTGGAGGAAGTTATTATGAGAGACATGGGATGAATTTGCTTGGTAATAGTGGGTGATGTGGATTTTAAGGATGTGGGATATGAAAGTGGAATAAGAGGTGGAAGCCTCCATGGATTGGTAAATTGAGGATGAGGATGAGGACCTTGAAAAGGATTTGGTGGGGAATTTTGGCTAAAGGCTTGGTTTCTATTCTTAAGGCAATGAGTTGTTTGAAAAAATGCCTCAAAGAAATGTGGTCTCATGGTGATGGAATGGCACTCCATCACCATGATACCACATTTCTTCGATGTATTTTTTCAAACAACTCATTTCCTTGTCTATGCTATTGCTTACTATTATGCTTTGATAGATTTTTTCCAAGCATCCATAGTTTGTTGGAAAACACCTATTTTAGGCTTTTAGCCATATTAGAAAGGAAGTGAACTATTTGATAAAATGCTTTGGTAGTCATGTATGGAAAATGTGGTACCATAGACAAGGTGGTGAGCTATTTGGAAAAGTGAATCAAATAAATTGGGTTTCATTGTGATAGACATCACCATGAGACCACATTTCTTTGAGGAATTTTTTCAAACAACTCATTGTCTTGTCTATGCTATTTCTTACTATTATGCTTTCATATGTTTTCCAAGCATCCATAGCATAGACAAGGAAATGAACTATTTGAAAAAATGCCTCAATAAAATGTGGTCTCATGGAATGCCATGACAAGAAAATGCAATTGGTAGTTGCTCCTAGTTGTTAGTTATGCTATGTGAAGTAATTGTGTCACTGCTTATGTTGAATTTCTAAAAAACTATATTATAATTGAAATTTTTTCATCTATCAACATCTAGTTATTAGTTATGCAATGTGAAGTAATGCTTTTATTTTGAAAGATGTGCAATGCAATGTAATCAACAATATGAATATAAACTACACAAATCTATTAAGTACAATTCATTAGTTAAACTCTTTATTCTATTCCTTGAGTGAAAATTTTTACTCTACTGCCATTAGGAGGTGTTGTTGTGAAACCTCCAATATTAACCTATTCAACATCCAAAATCAAATATGGGTGATCCCACAATACTAGTTTACAATTTTTGGCCAAATTGGACACTGAAATTATTTTTTCTAACTAAATCTTCACTTTCAGGCACCTATAGCAGCTAAACGTGAGGAATTTGAAGATGATGCAAACTAGTGATTTGTGACATTTTGTCTGTAGATTCTAAATATATTTTTTTCAAAAATTTTGGAATCAGATTGCACTTCTTTTTCCATCTCCTTAGAAAATATGAGTTTTTCATTAAACACCATTTTATAAGGAGTGGCTCATTATGCAACATAAATTTTTCCATAAAGGACATTTTTTATTTTTTGAATTTAGATTTGTCACTATGATATCTAGTGATTTCATTTGGTTTCATAGTGTTTTGTTGAATATTTTTTCCTTAATCAACTTTTGAAATCAAGCCAATTACAATTCAGACATAGACAAACTATATACAACATAACTTTTTGTATGTATTGAAATTCTTTTTGTTGGATCAAAGGACTTCAATATCTAGTGCACTCATATTTTTCCAAGAAATTAAATTGATATCTGCTATTTTTCACGTCTTTGAATAGAGCTTGATTTTGATGAAAAATCTATGTTTAATAAAACTAAAAAACAAATATATAATAAAACCAAAACATATTAAAAATTATATTACCGTTGGATAGCTGTTTGGGGACTACCATCATCCAGTTGGGTCTGTGAAGTCTCCTCCATTTTCATCCTCAACTCGAGCTTTGAAGGGAAAAATTCTAGATTTTTTTGGTGCCAGAGGGGGAGAAGGGGGAAAAGGGGGGTTCGTGCAAACTAGAGGGGTTCGCTCGAACCCCCTTTCCACAACCACTTTCTTTGCTTATTTTTCGAGAAATGTGGGACCCTGGCATTTAATGGGCTCACTCGAAGGGGGTTAAATTTGGAATTTTTTGGGGTGCCAAAGGGAGAAAGGGGAAAGGGGAGATTGGTGAAGACTAGGGGGGTTGAGGTGAACCTCCTACAACCATTTTTTCTTTGTATTTTTTCCCAGTAATGGGACCCTACTTGGCCCGTGGGCTCACTTGAGAGAGTTCTAGAGAACCCCTTTGGAGTTCTTGAACCAAAGTTAAGTTTCAAACCCCCAAAAACCAATTTTTGCATGAGGTCATTTTTTGCAACTTTTCCTTCCTCACTGGAATTGTAAACCACTTTTGTGGCTTTACCCATATTAGAATACCATTCATATAACAATGCTATTCACATGCAATATTTATAATTGTTTACTAGTTACATACCTCAACACTGGATGCAGTGGAGTAAAATATAGGTGGAGGGCCGGTGAAAACAATATCAACACTATGACTCTAAAATTTTATTACAATCATTAAACTAAATTAGTTAAGATCTTGCATTTCAAAAATGAAATTTAATAAATTAAATTCAATGCACATGCTAACATTTACTTGAGTATCGAGGCTGAAAGTCTCATTCAAGATGGTATTTTTCATCGCCAACTATGTGCAGTTGTAGACGTATCATGTGCACCAGCCTCCTAACTATCTATGGGGTCATATTAACAGGTCGACCCACAAACCTAACAAGAATGGGGTGGAACCCTACCCCATGAACTCTCCCCTAGCTGATGCTATACTATAGGACTTGCACGCTAGATGATACTCTGGGTTAGAGAACTAATAGACTATAGAGTGTCCACCTCAACACTCTCCTTCATGACAAAAGGGATAGCAACACACTCATAAGTGGGCCTAGCAAGTGCTCGTCTCCCTCTCTGTTGAGGGTCCTGACACACACCTAGTCTATCTTGTGTTGACCCACCACCTCTCCCTTGAAAGTATCTCATATCAAAATAGTTGGGGATTTTGTCGAGAACAAACTCACAATAGAGTTTCCTCAAGAAATATTGGGCGACCTTGTTATTGTTGCATGGAGGATGGTCAAAAACCATCCACCACCTCTTTCAAAAATTGGCCTTTATCCCTTGATGGTTGCACCAATGAATAGAAAACCTCTTGCTATTAAGGTCAAGAGTTTGATCTATACGTGGGTTAGTGAATAGTGAACATAAGTCATATTTTGTAATTTTTTTATATTTTACTTATTTGTACAATAATTTATTTGCATAAAAATATCTACACTCCCACCTCTTATCCGCCCAACCACTTAATTTCTTGACAATTGCATCTACATGTGTTAACATAGCTTGAAGTGAATTTGCAAGCGTGGTTCTTTCTAAGGTTGAACTTACAGGATCATCCAACCTCACAATTAACTCTTCAATTTTTTTTTTGATGTTTTCAATTTCCGCCATTAAATTTCATTGAGTTCTAGGAGGATGTTGAGGAATTGTCGGAGGAGTTCTTTGTTGTTGTTCATCAGGATTTTGTTTGTGTTCTTTTTCACGAGTAGGAGAAGGATTTTGAGGAGGAGAATCAGGTGGATTTTCAACTCCTGATAATTAAAAGAATACATTAAATCTACCTATTTAATAACAAATTCACAAAAAAAAAAAAAAAAATCTTACTCCTTGAAGCTGCCCATCAATGTGGCGGCATTCTGGTGAAGAAATGGCAACAATTCGATGAAGAAAATTGATGAATTTGAGGTCTCCACAACGTGAGCGTGCCTTGGAAGAGTTTTTAGGTTGCGGATGAAGAAATATGACAGTCTAAAATGATTTGGATTTGATTTTTTTTTCTTATAAAGACTCATAATGTGCTCGTGTTATAGGCTTAGTCACACCAAGCCATAACGCGCTCGCGTTATGGATCTTCAATTTAAAAAAAAAAAAATGGCCACTTTTTGGCCCTCTAACTTTTTGCACCCGCCCTAGATAACTTTGTTTTGAACTAGCATCATAATGGTTATCCAATTTAGGCCCCAATAATTTGGTAGGAGGGTCATCAAAACCTCAAGAGATTGATTTTCATTGTTGAAGGGTGAAGGATCTAGAGGAGAATCATTGTTCACAACAAAATTTAAAAAAAAAAAAAAAAATCATTATCTAAGAGGTGTCACTCTATGAGTTTATCTTGTCCACTAAGGTACAATCCACACCACCAATACCCTCCAAGGGGAGACCAAGCTCTTGTTGGGGGAAGGAACCTACGGGTCCTTATAATTCTTGTGCCCAATCCTTGAAACACAAAATGTAGTAGAAGCATGACCCTAATTGTGGTGACTAAGGTACATCACAAGGGATCCCTCATACTCAATTGGTTGCACCTAATCGCCAAGTTCGAAGAGAAAGTGATTGAGGAGGGGAGTTTATCAAAAACAATGTTGACGCACAATCTAACAAAGATGAAGTGCTTCTTGGATCTATTCACCTCATCAATCTCAATGAGATCTCTCAAATAATAGGCAATGGTAGTCCACACTTCTTTATCCCAATACTCAAGTAGTAAGCTTGGAAGTCTAACCAAAATAGGAATTTTTTCAATGCCAACATTATTAAGATCCATACCTAGCTCCCAATTCCTAAGGAAGAGGCACAATTTGCCAACAAACCACAATCCACCCTTCAAGGTTTGACAATACTCTTCAAAAAGAGAGAAAGAAATAAGGAAGAAACAATTTCATAAGACAAACAATCTCTTGCAAACATTTGTTACTCCATTTTCTCTAGCCCAAGTTCTGAAGCTATCCACATTAATATTAACCCCCAAAAAACTTCCCCATAAAACATTCACCAACTTGGAATTTTATAAATCATATGGGTGTTGTTACGGGGCCTGGAGGATTTTTCTCTTTCACATGTCTACAGGGAATCTAATAAGGCTGTCGGTTTCCATTCTAGTTGGGGTAAGTCCCACAAAATGAGAGCACAATAATAGCGGACTGTGCAACTGGGTGGCCCGACTGGAACAAATTTTGGAGGCGGATTGTGCAAAATGTGAAAGATAACTTGGTACCTCTCTTATATGATTACCCAGCCTTCAAATCATATCACTCCCTGAGGCTTGAGAAACACATCACTTTGGCCTTGGAGATGGAAATGATGGTGGAAAGTACCCCAATTTCATGAGCAATCGGTCTGGTCCTTGAGATTCTATGAAAACTCTCAGGATTTAACCTTTATTCGTATTAGATATGTCAAGAAAGACATGTTGGCAAACCAATGTTTGAAATCTCTATCTCCTGCCTCGCACAATGGCTAGCACGATTTTGTTCGAAGTCGAATGCACGTGTGTTGTGGAAGATGTAGTGACTCAAATCAGGAGATTATTCAAGATATTCTCTGAGGGAGTGGATTCGACAATACTGAAGGTCATTGGTGTCTCATGCTGGTTGAAGGGACACGTACATGATGGTCGAATTTACAAAATCTTCTTCTCGAACGTGATCCAAGCTTACGAAAAAAGTAAGTTGTGGAGAAGTTCTTGTTGCTTCATTGTGACGATCAAACCTGAGGCCAAAATCTATTAATTTCATCTTGAAGATTGTGAGCCTCCTGATTGCTGGATACATTGCCGAAATATTTGAAGCCAATGTAAAACATAAGAAAATCACTTTTGAAGTGCTAGAGTTATATAGAGATGGCCTGAACTGAAAAACAAGGAGACCACCTTCTTTCTCAACTAATATGGGGACTTACTTCCTCAACCCAAGTTGTTCATGCTGCAGATATGGTTGAAGGAACTTGTTTTTTTGATGTCTTTTAAGACCTCTATGTAACACTGTCTTTTTTGTTCTCTAGAAAATGTAATTTAAAAAAAAAGGAATGGATGCTACCTCTTAGTGTAAAATATGTTCAGAAATATTATTTTCAAAATATTTTATTTGTTGGATTTATGATTTAAGTAGAATAATTGTCTTAGGAATTATATCTCTTCAACATCTTTTACATACATTTTTCTAAAGATAAGTATGTTAGTATATGATAACTACACAACCATCAAATTTAGACTTTGTTCATGGAGAATGAGCTCTTTCCATTTAAGTAGGATTTAATTAAAATATTTTTCAATAAAAATATAATTTGGTAGAATGAATATCTTTAAGTTCATTTTTCTATCTAAGGTAAATTATTTGTGTGCTCAATGTAGACAAGTTCAAAAAAAGTAATAAATAAATAAGTTTATTTTAATTCCAATTTTAATATTTAATATTTAGTATTACATTTTTATTGTAATTTTGTTAAGTTATGATGCACTTAAAATATTAAAGTATAAAATTTGGGTATGTGCACAAAGATCGGGGACCCTTTTTGACACATCAAAGGAATATTTTCAGCATGTTATAGTACACTAACATTATAGCATGCTCATGTTATGGCTTTGTAGCGACCAAGCGTAGGCTAGTCAGTACCAAATCAAAATGTGTTTGTATTATGTCTCTGTGAAAATATAAAAAAGTAGACACTAAGGTCATTTGAGCTCGACCTCATTTTTTCCAATCCCTAACATGAGCAGGGAAAAAAACAACACAATGTTGTCATGACATGCACAAGGTCGAGGTAAGGTTCTTAGGTTTTTAGTGATTTAAATAAGAATTAAATTCATTTGCATTTATTTTGATTCATTTCTTTTTTTAATTTCAAGAATTGAAATTCTCTCAACACCCCCAAAAATATTTCACCAAACTATGTGGAGGGAATTCCTACCAAAGAGCAAGTAGAACCTAACCCTCTTGGAATTCCTCCATCTATTACTAGACCTCATTTTGACACACAAGTAAATTTCTTAGGTCAAATTGAAACCAAGAAAAATGAAATCCTTCACATTGATTAATATATTAAAAATATTAATGCTACTACTTCACATTAGAGAGCCCTTGCAACATCATTGGAATCTATCATTTCTCATGCAAATTTCATTAGGACCATATAAACATATGATCCAATCATAGGGAAAACACATGACAATTTTGCACTACAAAATTATTGTATAAACAAGTAAAGAAGAAAAAGAAATGAAATTTGATTTGTGTGCATTGGTTATTGATTTGAGAACTAATGCATCCTTGCACAAAATTTGTAAGAGATTTCATATTCATTGGTGTCAACAAGGAATAAGGAATTTTTTGGGATAGGTGTTAGTTGGTTTTTCACCATCCCCCATGCAACTACAAGGTCCCACAATATTTCTTAAGGGAACTCTATTGTGAGTTTGTACTCAATGAGATTCCAAATTATTTTGACATTAGAGATTTCTAAGGTAGAGGAAAAGACTATGTACACTTGATAGGGAGGGGGCATGTCATGCCAAAAAAAATGTATCGAGACCCCAAGATAGGACATACATTCAACATGTGATAATCTATTGTCTTGTGAACGAGAGCATCAAGGTGAAGACTTTACAATCAATTAGTTCACTAGCACAAACCTTAATACAACACAATAGGCCATTTTCACAGGGTGTTGAGGGTGAGATTTTTAGGCATCAATGCTCACCTCACCTTTGCTACAACTATGGATTTGTCTGTGACTATGGGTTAGAGGATGTTGAGGATATACACACTAAAGAAGATGCTCTACAATTTTAGGAGTATGGTAGATAGGGCCACAAGGAGGAGGGTGAGATTTTTAGGCATCGATGCTCACTTCACCTTTGCTACAACTATGGATTTTTCTGTGACTATGGGTTAGACGATGTTGAGGATACACACACTAAAGAAGATGCTCTAGAATTTTAGGAGTATGGTAGATAGGGCCACAAGGAGGATACATTTGTATTATATAATATCATGTTGATAGAAGAGGTTCTCAATAGCACCTTTGGCATTGATTGATAGATAATTTCCCATAAGGTTCTACAATTTATTATGTTTTCTTTTGAAATCTAAAATTTAACTATATTAATCTATCATAAATAAAATTAATGTAAATAATTGTATGTAATCAAATTTCAAGGTCAAAGCATTCATCCTACATCTATCGACCTTTCAGCTCCTAATTATGAAGCCATGTTGAGTCCGAAAATATGTAATTTGTAAAATAATAGTAAATATACTACATGTAAAATAGTTTTTCATATAACAATGGTAATCTTAAAATTGACATTTGATGATGAACAAGTGGATGTTGGAACTTCAACACTAATACCCATTGGTGGTAGTGGTTGTATGTCAACTTTCACTAAGGTAAATATTACTATTAGGTAGAATTTGGTCAAATATTTTTTTTCAATTTTAGTTGATGACATTAGTTTATATCTCTCCTAATGTTCATAACACAATGGAGGCAAGCGTTGTTGTATAAATTATCTTCAATTCCTTTGATAGAGGTGTGAGCCAATAATGTAGATTTCATTTTGAATTTCTTGCTTTATCCCACATCATTTAGTGTACATATAAATGAGATTCATCTTTAGTCTAATTTTTTTCTTCATGCTTGTCACAAGTGGTCACAACTCCAATTCATAAACTTTCCCCTCAAACATATGAAGAGGAGTAAAAATTGATTGGTCAGTAGATTATCAACTTTGCAAGTGACTATTCACTTATGTCATTGTGTATTTCTTCTTTTTATTATATTAATAGGTGGATATCAAAAAAAATAGAGAGAAGGTCTAGTGAACAAATTTGAAAGCAACAATCACCTCTCCATCTTCTTGATAAAAAAGAGTTGTTGCCTCTTCTATCCTTTTCCATAGGACGAACATATTATGACATTTTGTTGCATGCATATCTATCTTTGTAGTACATACATTTTCGTTTTACCAACATAAAACATTGTATGCCTATATGACTGTGTTGTACATACCTATTTTTTTATCAATGTAAACATTATATGTTTGTATGGATTTATTTATATATTTATTATATTCATAGCATAATGTACACACTATATCCCATTACGTATATAAAATTTGACATTATGTATTTGATGGTGAATTATGATTATAAATGTTGTCATATTTATTAATTTATATAGTGCTATTATATTTTCATGTGGTTTATGTACATACAATGAGTGCATATGAAATATGTATTAGCCATTGTGAGATAATTCAAAATAAATTGATCTTTAATTTCTATATAAATTAATAAAAATAAATAAATTAAGGATAGCCCTTTTATATCCTTGAAGCTAATAATATTCATCATGGGTCGAGAAAACACAAGAATCTCACGACAAAACACCTAGGACATTGATAGCCTATATGATAATGATGATAGGGCTACACAAAGTGGTTTAGGAGACCCAAAAGATAAGTGGATAGTCCTATTTCACCCATTTATGGGAGCCCTATCTTGTTCATGACTCCATAAATATATAATTTATTTCATTTCAGCAATGTCCAGGAATCTACAAGGTTTAATGAGTCATCTCAACAATATTTGGCATTCATAAGTACATTCTTCGATAATTTGTAATCGTGATAGCATTAAGGAATGATTGTTGTCATCTCAAGTTTCATGGTGCAATATAGCTTAGAAGGATTTGTAGACCTATAGAATAAAGTGAAGCCTATAGTAGCATTTACCCACACACCTTGATGTATTAGCATAGTTTTTTTGATCCCACAAGGTGTGAAATAACAAAAAAAAATATTATCAATATACACTACTCTCAAATGAAACATTTTGTGAGAATGCATTGTTTACATTATAAAACCATCTTGGGATCCATTTTTTAATATTTTTTTGGCACAATTTTTAACATGATATAATTCAAATTGCAAAGGTCAATTTGTGATGTTTAATTATCAAGTATTAAGAAAATACCTATAAATATAAGGTTATTTTGTCAAATTCTAACCCCGAGCAACCTAAGATTTTAAGAGATCAATTACAAGAGAAAATATTATTATCAAGAGCATTGGAGGTCGGATTTATCAATCATTTATTGCAGCATTCAATATCCTATCATGATGTCAATATTTATGTGTGTTCATGCATGTTTTTGAGCTAACATTGTGATGTAGGTTTCAAGTTTTCAAGCATCAAATCAAGTGTGAAATCAAGCATCCAATCAAGCCATTTCATGAAAGATCTAATCTTTGGAGTGAGGTGTTAAACTTCAATCCTCTAAGGAAATTCATTAAAGGGTTTCGTGGGCTGCAACAAGCTAGTGTTCATTCATAATTCCTCCATTTTTATCATTATTTCATTATCAAGGTTTAACTACCAAACTATGGTTTGACCAAGGAAACCCTTATACACCAAAAATAAATAAAAAATTCTCCTATTCACATGTTTGCAAGTTTGCAGGTGAAGGAGAATTGGAGTTGGATCAAAAGTGCAATTTTTTACAAAATTGTCAAAATTGTCATCAAAGGTGTCAAGATACGGAAACTCACCTACAGCTTTTATTTTCAAATTTTCAATAGTCAAACCTAGGGAAATTAGAAGCTTAGATCTAACATCAGAGGATTGCAAAAAATAATTTTCAAAGCCCTATACAAAGACCCATTCGCCCATGGTCGAATGAGTCCTAAGCAAGACACTTTACAACACTTTTGGTGACAGGTACATATCAATTTCACCTTCTTAGATCTATCAGTTGATTGTTGTTTTTGATAGTATTATCATAATACTTCATGTTTCAAGTGATAGATCTCATAAATTGGATTTTAATACATTTTTATTCTTCCCACAAACTATTATTTTCTGTCATAAGGAAGTTTAGGGCAACATAGTGTCCAAACTTAGGGTTGACTCACCTTAAGGATTGTAGGTCAATTCTAACCATTTGTGACACTCCCCCTCTTCATAATGAACATGGGAAAAGTGGATTGGTGATTAGGTTGACACCCCCTTTGTGCGTTTTGGCATAGGTCCCTCATTTCTAGGTCTTCCTATTTCACCCATTTTCCTCCTTTTTTTACGTTTCAAATAGTAATGATGAAATAACTAGATTGAAACAAGTTACTAAAATTGACATAAAATTGAAATATAAGCATAATATTAAACCTAACAATAATATCTAACACTCATGGATTCCAAAGGACGGGGCTAAAATTCTCCCTTCTCTTCTATTATGAAAATTTATTATTGTTCAAAGGAGAACCAACTTAAAAGAGGTTGAAAGCTTTATTCTACTCAATAGATGAAAATACTAAATTCATCAAGAAATTAATTCTCCCATAGCTTTATTTTTCTCATTGCATGACCAACCATCTTATTGGCATCTCCCCAAAAATATATATAAAGTTAAAAGTCAAAAGTAGCCAAGAAAGGGGGTGAATTTTGTGGTGTCGCCTAATGGTTTTTTCAAGAAAGGAGGCCCAATAATGATTATTATGGAAACTAAAAATACAAATGTTAAATCGCATCCACCCACTTGATAACTACATTCTATTTCTATATGGAATGGAAAGCCTCAAAGATCAGTGATTAAATACCGTGGACTAACTTCATTGACCATGCCAATAAGGAAGCTTCATGTGCATTTGAAAATTGAATTCAACAAATGTGAGCAAATAATTGCCTAGATGGAGATTAGGGATATTCGGCACCTAATGAAGGGGATGCTACTAAACATAGGGATAATCAATAAGAAGGCATGATGTCCTGGCTATGGCACAAAGCTTAAATTTGTGCAACATGCTCTCACATTTGGCAAACTCATTTTTACAATTTTACAAGATGAAGATCATGACTCCATAGAAATGGCAGCTCGAAGCTATGCCAAGGAGACCACTTAGTCCTTTAATTAATTAGATCTATGATGAATAGCAACTATGGTATTGCACCTCAACTTGGCTTCAAGCTCTCTCTAAAAACACAAATGACATTACCAAAATGTTGTTGACTAACATGTTCATAGGAGGAAGACGTTGGTGAAGAGGATTCCTAGGACAAGAGGGTGGTACAGTGAAAGTAAATATATTAGAGAAAAATTTAAAAACTATATTAGTAATGAAAACAAAAATCACACTGCTTGAGATTGCAAAAGGGGGGAGGGAAAACGACTCAAGCAATTTTCAATAAGGCGAAAGAAGAAACAATATTGAGGAGATTTTTCAATGTTGTTGTGAAGGAATTCAATGAACCCACTAAAAAAAGTAAAATCATTGGAAAAAATCCTGGCTATTTTCTCTATCATTGAGATACCCTACACATTAGAAAATTTATGGTGTTTATTTAACTCGAAGGAGGAATTAACATCAAACGGATTAGAAAGAAATCTTTAGAGTGAGGTTTTTTCATGTCAAGTTTTGAATACACTTTCCAAGCAATTGTTACTCTAAAAAAGCACGAAACATTCAACACTCTTGGGCGTGGTGGGGTAAAAGTAAAACCTGTATCACACTTTATAAAGGAATCCAACACTGAAAAATTTCTCGACTTCGACCACATAGAAGTGGTCTTTATGTTTTGAATTTCAAAATGATGTACAAACTAATGAAATGTAGAACTCTTGAGGAAGTTTATTTCTATAATTTTTTAGACTTTTTTAAAATTGTTTTGATATTTTTTTATCAATTTAAGAGCAGATTTTGAAATGTTGAAAATTTTAGGAAAAAGTGACGTTTAGTTGAAGTCAAGAAATAAATTTAAAAAAACTTTATTTTCCCTGAACTTTTTTCTCCAAACAAGCAACTTCAATATCTAGTGCATGGAAAAAAATTGAAATTTTGATGTATACTTCTCTTGTATTAATGTTTTATAGTCAAACTTACTAGAATTTGATAGTTTTCATTTGACGTCAACTATTGTATACTTTTTTTTATCATTTTCAAAAAACAAATTACACTCTTTTGAAGAGGATTCTCTCCTCTAACGCACCATATATTTTTCAATTTTTTTAATTTATGTTTTTCTATTTTTTTAATTTATAATCATCCTTTTTTTTAACTTTAACAACCTACTTGCATTATTTTAAATATATATATTAAAACTAATCAAAATATCAAAAAATATATATATATATATTTGGATTCGCCACTCCAAGCTTCTACAAAAGCGTTTTTTTATTTTTCTTTGAAAAATCATTCTAACTAAAGAAATACTTAGTTGAAGTTGAAAGTTTCAGAAAATTCTCAAAAAGGTTGAGTTGGCTGCCAACTAGGGTGCCACATAGACAGTATTGGGTGAAAGGGTTTCGATCAAACCCCTTTTTATTGAAACCTTGCACATAAATTGAGACACATTTTAAAGTGACAATGGAAAAATTTGTTGGGTGAAAATTATGTAATCCCTTTTTAACATATCACACAACCTAATTTTAGCCAAAGTTGTGTGAGATACAATCTCTCCTCTCAAAAAGGGGAGGCACCCTTATTACTGCTTATTGAAACAAAGTAAAACTAATTAAGTATTCATGACAATGTACACTACAATTATGAGATAAGGGTGTGTCACATTCATAATTCTCTCTTTTTTCAAAGAATATGATTTACAATGCTTCATGGTTTTAAGTTCCTGATTCGATCCAACTTCAAACTAAAAACAAAAGCAGTAATTCTGATATCCCTATCTTGTCAAAGCAAAACCTAGGAATAGCAGCATGATAACGATAAATGATAAAATAAGAAACAAATCTCACGAAGGCACAAAGTCGTTTCGTAGATTTCAACAATGGATCCTTTGAGATATGTAACCAGTGTGGTATTAGAAGCACAAAGTCTTCTAGATACCTCACAGCAATTCCACGAATAACATGAATAAATATAAGCACAAATTCTTGTAGATAATTCACCAATAGTATTCAATCAGTATCACAAATTCAAATAAAGAGTGCAACACAAAGTTTACATACATTTATTTAAATCCCTTCATATCTTAGTTACTAATCACCACCAATTTTATCAAGCCATAAGATAATTGACTCCCAAAACAAAGTCTGGTATGCAACTTCACTTCTTTATTGATTAAATTCATATTCACAAAGATGAACACAAAGTTTCATGTATTTGCTTCTCAAAATAGGCAGCACTTCGTTGCAAAAGATAAAAGGTAACCCTTACAAAAGAATTCCCTCATATTAATAAAAGAGAGGGAAGAGAAAATCTAGGAAAAATAGATGAGTGAATATAGGAAAGTTAGATGAGAAAATCTAGGAAAATCTCACCTAACAAGTCGACTTATTTAAAAATGTTGTCCAACATTTGAGGAAAACATTTGTTTTTACATGTAATTACATCTTTGAAAAAGACATGTAAGATGTTGAAAACTATTTACAAAATGCGTAAATGAAAGCATATAACTATCCAACACTCGATATAAGAAGTCTTTATGGTTCCTTGCATTGGGCTCGAAAGTCTTCATATTTATTCTTGGTCTCCTATATGAATGTTTCATATGGACCAACAATGTAATCAACAATGGTGTGAAATCTTGTCATTGATCTTCTGGCATATGAGTGAATCTTCTTGCATCTATCAAGATGCATCTTGAGATTATCAAGAGAAATTTGTATATCACAAATTTCATGCATTGGGGTCTTTGAAAAGTTGGCATCCTCCACTTGCTTTATGACAGCTTCCTTGTAGATCTAAGAAAAATCACTGACTAGGAGGAAAGTGTGATTTTCATCAAGGAGCTTACCCGGTAACTCAATTCCATTTACTAGAATAACACGATGTCCTATGACATCTTCTTATACTTGGTGGAAATCTTCAATAAGAGACTTGATCACTTGAATGTGGTGCTTGAGAGATTCTCTTACCTCCACATATTTCTCTTTGTCGGGAATTACCAAAACTTCCACCAGCTTACTCAGCTTTGCCTCTTTCTTTCGTCACTAAAATGAGAGACATATTTCCATTTCTTTTTTCTCTTGGGAAAGTATACTTTCTTCTTTATCAAGCTCTAATTTTAGCTTGGCTATCTAAGTGGTCTTTTCATCCACAACAACTATGATTTGTGAACCATGTTCTATCATTTCATCAATGAAATCATACACCTTACCCTTGGAGGAAAACTTCTCTGCCTTTTATACTGTCGATTCCTCATAGCTTACCATAACCATAGGTTGTACATTCCCTGAAGATCCTGCAAGGTTCCTCAAAACATCAGCATAACTCTCGGCTTTCTCCTTGTACATATTTTGGGCATGTTCCATCTTGTCAAGCCTTCCTGCTAATGCATCCATGACCACTTGTGCATCTTCCTTTTCACTTACATTTGTCACTTTTCTGAGCTGGACTCTCGTGACAGTGTAGTCCTCCATGTTTACATCACCTTCTTGCTATGGGGGTAGACCAATCTCTACAAACCTGTGACCAATTTTGTCAACATGAAGCCTTGAATGAACTTTCACCATTTTCTTCCCCTTGGCTTTTGGAGGAGCTATCTCTTCAAGATGAAGCTCATCTAGGGAGATCATTTATTTCTTTCACTTCAATACTTGAGAGATCAACCAAGGGGGAAGGGAGGAAGTATATGCTTCTTGACTTATAGTCAATTCCTACATTGTAGCCACTTCTATAGAAGTGATTGGTATTGTAACAATCGGGATAGTATCTGTCATGATTTCTCCAGTAGAATGCAAACCAAGTTGACTATTCAAAGATTCATTCATTAATTTGTCGAATTTAGCTTCAGAATAAATATCAAAAGATGTAGATGACAAACTTGGGAAGGATGAGGGAGAGCTTGATAAGACATCAACAGTTTGTGAGTTTGAAACTATAGGAGTGGCAAGGATGGTTGATACTGCAAGGGAATAGAAACGTCAACTATATGTATGGTAGATGTTGGAGGAGGTGAAGTAGGAAGAAGAGGTGGAGGAGTGTTAGTATTGGGAGGTGTATGAGGGATATTTGAAGTAGCAAGTGATGAAGTTCAAGGAAGATCTTCAACAACATTCTCATGAGCAGATAGAGTTTGTTCATCATCATGCCTGATTTCCTCCTCATTACCTTCTTTTTCACCTTCATCTTCTTCATAATCTTCCTCTTCTGTAGACTCTTCTTCATCAGAATCTTCCTCTTTTGTAGATTCCTTGCTCTCATTTCCTTCTTCTTCGGATGTTTGTTCCTCAAAAGTAGGACCTTTTCCTTTTGCATGTATTGGTTCAGATTTTGTTGCCTCCTATTCTTCAACTATTTGTGTAGCATTCTTACCAAAGGTGAACTTGATTTTAGGACCTCTTCGAGAAGAAGAGGGAGTAGCCACATGCTTGTCTTTTGTGTGGAGTTCCTGTCATTGGTTGGTTTCTCCTCTTGGTACTTCCCCCTCTAATTTTTTCCTAAAATATTTCATTTGGAAGCAATGTTTAGGCAGCCATTATGATGTGTTGTATAAGATGGGAGCAAGCCTTTCTTTGATGCACTGAAGGTAAGGGTCTCCTAGAAATTTCATCTTCTTCGTAGGTAGAGTTTATGATGTCACCAGGATATTTGAAATCCTCTGGTAGATCAGCTACACCAAGATCTCAAATCTACTCTACTGTTAGCCTACAAAAATCCATTTTGCAGATGTCTTCTTCATCTCTGCAATCCGCACATATTTCTTCAAAGCGATAGACATTTCGATGATATTTCTTTAGTTTCCTCTTCACATCTCGATAGTCAAAGTCAAATCTATATTTGTATGTTCTTATAATCATGATTTTCATTTCTACAGCAATTGACTTTTCTTTTTGTACACATTGGATGGTATATCTCCTAATTGTTAGTGGAAACTTGAAATCTAGCTTGTGAATTCTCATGCATTCCTTCTGAACTAAGATCAACTCTCTGCACAGATCCATTAGTATCCACTTATCTAAGGGATATCTGGGCAACATGTATGGACACCCAGTATAACAACCTACTCTCATATCTAGGTGAAAGTTGGAAATTGCAAAAAGATGCATCTGACCTTACTAACCACTTTATAGGCCTCATCTAATACTCTTTTCTTTTCAAGAGTCAAATCAAAACTGAATAGCAGGGGTGCAACTGTGACTCTCCTGAAATGATGAAGACTTTATTTTAATTTCAACTAATAAAAATACCCATACATAGATACAAAATGTTTGTTTCCCTTTGTAGACAGCCCTGGAAATTACCTCATCACAGTAGTAGCATACACCAAATAGGAAGTCATGTAGAATTTTAGAGTGGTTGGCACATTTATCAACTACTCATGAATTTCATCACTTATTTGAGTCCCCTAATCAATGTGTTTTCTTTGTCCCGATGATACGGATGTATTCAAACATACAATCCTGAAAATGGGATGGCTCAGGAAAGCCTTTTACCATGCTTAGGAGAGTAATCATGTCCCTAACATCCTCTTTAAAATCACTTTGAGGAAGCCCCTTTGGTCATCTTGAGATAGTCTAGGCCTAGGTGTTTTCAACCATTGGGTGTTAATCAATGTTTTAGCCTTAGTTGGATCTTGATCATAAACCTCCTATGCCTGTCACATTGAGATTTTTGTATATTGTTCCATGTGTGGAACCCGAAAAACAATATCAAAAAATTCAGGATCTAATCTCAACATTACTTGTCTCGAGGAATCTATTACACTTATGTTATCTTTGATGTAATGAGATGCAACATTGAGAAAAAATCGTATTATGAGCAGAAGTTGGGAATGTAGATACCAACTGCAAGTTGCTATGAACAATAGATCTCAAGTTGTCTTTTAAGGGTTTTTTTATCAATTCTATTTACAAAATATTCAAGGTCTTGATGACCAATTTCAGTGTCCTTGATTTCATCTACCTTTGAGATCACCACAGTAGGCGGAAAGACACCCTGATATTTGTACTTCATTTTTCCCTTTTTCTTAGAAGATGACAGAGGCTTGTTTGTTGTCATCTAGAAATACAAGGATCAAGGAATATCACCTTCTTGGGTCACCTGACGAGAGCTTGAGAGGAATTGCAAGAATAATGGATCAACAGATGTTAGGAAAAAATGTAGTGTTGGAAAGCGTGAGGCAAGCAGGCAATTCAGAGCAAGCGCAAATGAGCTATTTTGCATGAAAATGAAGCATTGGCGAAGAAACCAAGTTTAGAGCGCAAGTGGAGTGATTTTGGAGTGTTAGAAGAAAAAAAATTATTTTTATGTAAGAGCACTTAAAATCAACGCTCCTACACTTGGGAGATCAGTTTGCATGTCGACACATTGAAAATCAATGCTCCTACATGTTCAGCATATGGAGAAGTCAAAAGTGTTGAGGTACTGAAAAACAACGCTAGTGCATTTAGAGGAAGTTCAACTTTATGCTCGAGCGCTGAAATTCAGCGCTTGAGCATATCTTTCATGTTTTGAAGTCATTTGTCCAAGTGGACTTCTTCACTGCTTTATCATTTGAAGTGAAAATACTCCATGTAGGAGCGGTGATTTTCACTGCTCCTTCATTTGGAGTTGGTGAAAATAAAAAGTGTAACGGCGGTTAATTTAACTTCTCTGACAAGCAAAGGAAGATACACTCAATGTTCAAGTGGTGAAAATTTCCACTTGAACATTTAGAAAAATGATCTCACAAAGAAACATAAAGATTTTAAGGTTTCAACTTGCTTAAACAAAAAATTTCACTGCTTTGACAATATTGGAACTTACTAAGAAATGATGGAAGGTCATTTAGAAACACAAAAATGGCGAAGATAGTGCTTGGAGAGAAACTTCTAAGGCATCGAAAGCCAAAACGTGAAAAAAGATAACAAAGAAAAATAGGGCGCGATTTCAAAAGAGGAAGGAGAATTCAAAAAATGGAAAGATTGAAACCCTAACTCAAAAAAATGTATGGCAACGGATTTATTAAATTAAAAAAAGCTTTGAAAGCAAAAATGTGATGAGGAGGAAGGAAAAACAACACACTTAGAAGAAATGTAGAAACCCTAGCTCGAATGTTTGAAGAAATCTTTAGACACAAGTCACAGGAGGTTGGAGGATGATCTGCAGGAGAAGGAAAAAGTTTGGCAAAAGGAATGAGGGAAGATTAGTCTAAAAAGTGCTTATTAAGTCATTAGAAATTATCATTAATGCAACTTTGAGTTACATTAATTGTGGAGGACATAAAGGCGAGAAAGATGCATAAGCGGTTATTTTCACCGCTTGTGCATGGAAACGACTTGATAAAACAAAAAGTGTGTAAGGGGTGATTTTCACCGCTTGTGCACTAAAGACTTAATGATAGGAGAAAATGCACTAGTGATGAAAATCATCGCTTGTGCATTAAATACTAAGTGAACGAAGTGTACGAGTGCTGATTTTTAGTGCTCCAACACTTTGAGTTTAGTTTGCTAAGTTAAGGCTCATGTATGAGCGTTGAAAATTAGTGCTCCGACATGAGTCAAAAATTGACTAACTCCCAGGGATTGGGAGTTAACAAAGATGAGTTTGTTTCAAAGCTCTTTGAAAGACGAATGAGGGGAAACACTCAAAGGGACTATTTGAGGTTTTGGACCACACATTGAGGTGAATTGAAATTTTCCTTGTTTTGTATGCTTGAAGTACATGGAACTACGAAATAGACAAGTTTTGTAGGGGGTTATCCCATGAATCTGGAGCAGTTGGATTCGAGGATAACAACTGGCTCCATCTAAGGTGCTTCCTTAAGTCATTCTTAGAAATTATTGAAGGGATAAGAACTCTAGAATTCAAGTTCCCTTATCCATCCATTGGGCATAGATTCGAGTGACAAAAATAAAAGACTTAAAAACAAAAAGATGCAAAGACTGAAATAAAAATATTTACATTTGAATGCCTGTCACCTTACTGTGTAAAGTGTTTGAAATGTTTCCCACTGTGAGGAAGAGAAAATGATGTTCCATCCTTGTATTCCAAGAAGAAACTGCTTTCACCATGCAATTGATGAACTTTGAATGGTTTTGTCCACAGTGAATCAAACTTCCTATGCATACCCTTTGGTTCTCTTCACTTGTCCAATAAGAGAACAAGATCAATTTGAAAATCATGATACTTGGCTTTCTTTTCAAAAAGCTTCTTGACTTGTTCTTGATGCTCTGTAATATAGTTAGCCACCTGAACTCATTTCTCTTCCAATTTGTAGAGATACATTATCTGGTTATCAACTAAATTATCAAAAGTCTCATCCTTAATGGCCTTAGCCAATTTGAGGGCTAGAAGTTCTAAGGTTATGGGAATTTCTACATTCAACCCATACAAGAGTTAGAAAGGAGACATACCGATCACTCGCTTTGGAGTTATTTTGTCTACCCACAAAGCATCATACAAAGCTTTGTGCCACAAATGTTGATTCTCATCCACAAGCTTGCGGATTATAGTCACGAAGTTTTTATTGCTTGATTCGGCTTGACCATTACCTTGTGGGTAATAGTCGAATGAATGAGACAATTTTATGCCATGTTCAAAACAAAACTCAATTATCTCACTTGACGAGAAGGCAGAAACATTGTCAGCAATAATTTTGTTCGTCACACCAAACTTGGAAATGATATTTTCTTTCAAGAAACTACATACAACTTTAAAAGTAGCATGTTTAGCTAGAATTGCTTCCACCCACTTGGTGAAGTAATTAGTTGCAGTTAGGACATAGGTGTGTCTCGCACTTGAAGGTGGATTTACTGCTGTAGACATCCAAATTCGGACACTTAATTTATCCAAATTTATCACTTTTCGTCTAAACATCCTCTTATCCTAGTTAATTAAATAATATTACTATTATTTAATTAATATCTTTAATTCTGCCAAATCCCTAAGGTATTTAATTAATAATTAAATACCTTACCTTCCTTAATCCTCTTTTCATCAAATAAATTAAATAAATATTGCATTTATTTAATTCCTCACATGTCATTTTCATCTAATCCTAATCCATTTCCTAATCCCTTCATTAAGGATGTGCACATGCCTAATCCTTGATTAGGATGTGTCACATCCTCCAACTTTTGCAAGTTGGCTTTTAATCCTAATTAGCCCCTTAATTATCCTCTAATTACTTATTAATTAAGCCTAATCATTCTCCAAGGAATTTTTAAATTCCTTTTTATTTGTCCTAGATTCCCCTCTTTTTATGAATTTTTAATTCACATTCATCCTTCCAAGGATTCTAGAATCTTGGACTTGTCACAATCTCCACATGTGACCAACCTTGGACTTGTCACAATCTCCACATGTGACCAAGTCCCACCTTTTTGGAGCCCACCTTTTATCCTCTAGATCCTCCTAGGAATGTGAATTTTTAATTCACATTTATCCCTCCAACCACCTTTCCTTTTCCCATATAGATTTTTGAGGAATTCTAAAATTCCTCAAAAGTCCCTTTCACTCCCACTTGGGGACAAGAAATCCCTTTTTGTGGAAATCCTCTCATCCCCCAAGGTGCATGTCCTTTTCCACCTCATGTACCTTTTTGACAACTCATCTCCACCTCATATCCTCTTGTCCATTTCACCCACCATAGCCCTTCATCTTGGCCTTGTTGGATCAATCTTGACCCTTGAATTCTCTAGAGAATTCAAGATCTCCTATAAATACCCCCTCCTCAAGGGCATTTCCACAACACTTCTTCATTTGAGCAACCTTATGCTGCCCATTTTCATTTACAACACTTTAGATTTGAGCACCCTTATGCTGTTATTTTGCATTCTCAACACTTTTCACTTCCATACTTACATGCTGTCCATTTGAATCCTCAAGCATTTGCAATCAACTAATCATCTTTGCTAGTCATCTTGCCTATAGAATCTTGCATTTTAGTCATTCAATCTACCATCTAAGGAGCACACAAGCTATTCAAATCGAAGGCTAATCAAGGAGCAACCAACAACAAGGAAGGTGATCTTGTCCTATTTTGTTTATCTATTTCCTTTCTTATTCTAACTCTCTTTTGGCTAATCTTGAGGTGTCCTTGGTAGTTTATCATTTCATATTTCTTAGTTAATTTGCACATTTAGAGTAGCATAAAATTCCAAGGTTCACATTTCTGGCACGCCCGGTGGGACCCACAAACGGGTCTTGCATTTAACTTCCCTTTTGGATTAAGAATTTTGCAGGAAAAACTCACAGAAAGGCGGCAGCGCCCTCTGCTTTACCGCAGAAGGGTGGCAGCGCCCCGCAGAATGTTGGCAGCGCCCTCTGGGCCACTATAAAAAGGCAGTAGCGCCCCACATATGAAAGTTTTATTCCTTCTAACATGTTTGCTGTGATTAGGGACATATTTAGAAGGTTTTGCTAACACTTTTTTTGCAGTGGGAGGGGCATAACTTTCCTTTTTTCTTTAAAATTTGACAAATTTTACCGCAGAATGTTGGCAGCGCCCTCTGGGCCACTATAAAAAGGTGGTAGCGCCCCACATATGAAAGTTTCATTCCTTCTAACATGTTTGCTGTGATTAGGGACATATTTAGAGGGATTTGCTAACACTTTTTTTGCAGTGGGAGGGGCACAACTTTATCTTTTTCTTTAAAATCTAACAAAGTTTACCGCAGAAGGGTGGCAGCGCCCCGCAGAATGTTGGCAGCGCCCTCTGGGCCACTATAAAAAGGCAGTAGCGCCCCACATATGAAAGTTTCATTCCTTCTAACATGTTTGCTGTGATTAGGGACATATTTAGAGGGATTTGCTAACACTTTTTTTGCAGTGGGAGGGGCACAACTTTATCTTTTTCTTTAAAATCTAACAAATTTTACCGCAGAAGGGTGGCAACGCCCCGCAGAATGTTGGCAGCGCCCTCTGGGCCACTATAAAAAGGCAGTAGCGCCCCACATATGAAAGTTTTATTCCTTCTAACATGTTTGCTGTGATTAGGGACATATTTAGAGGGATTTGCTAACACTTTTTTTGCAGTGGGAGGGGCACAACTTTATCTTTTTCTTTAAAATCTAACAAAGTTTACCGTAGAAGGGTGGCAGCGCCCCCGCCTATACGCAGCGCCCTCGGTTGTACGCAGCACCCCCGCCTGTACGCAGCGCCCCCGCCTGTACGCAGCGCCCCCGGTTGTACGCAGTGCCCCCGCCTGTACACAGCGCCCTCGGTTGTACGCAGCGCCCCGCCTTGTACGTAGCGCCCCACCTAGTACACAACGCCTCGCCTTGTACGCAGTGCCCCTGTCTTGCTGCAGAAAGGCGGAAGCGCCCTCTGTCTTACCGCAGAAAGGCAGAAGCGCCCTGATTTTTACTGCAGAAGGGCGGAAGTGCCCCAAAACAGCACATTTTGGAAGGTAAAACGGTCATTTTTGCTTCATTTTTGCTCCCGTTTTTTGCTGTTTTCAAATAGTAACCCTTTAACATCGTTTTGGCAAGGATAGTGGTGTTTTTTACTAACGTTTTGCAGCATTTTGTAGCGAAATTTGACCAAGGACGAAGGAGAAGATAGCTAACATTTGCTTGCAGGGCCATTTATTTGATCAAATTGTTGAAAAAAGAAAATTATCTGTGCTGTCCTTGAACATAGTCTAATTAAGGGGATTAAACTCTGCTGCTTGCTGTGCTTGTTTATTTTTTGTGTTACCCAAGGGGGCATTAGCTTGTTTTCGCTTTCCCCTTGCACTTCGTGTGAGCCTGGGGAGTAGTTGGAAACGGTTAGTGTTTTCTTCTTAGTGGGACCTGCTTGGGGATTTCATCACCCCAAGGGACGATTCCAACCACGTGTACCGGCGGGGTATATAAAGGGGGGAGAATGAAAGTTGTACCCCAATCCAGTTGCGTCGTAATTGGCGGAGCGTCGAAGCTAGGGTGATACCTAGATAGGCGTGAAGAGTTGGTCCGAGCCTTTCAATATCTCGCTGGGGTTCCCGACTCACGCTTGTGACGGACTGGTGTTTACGGTTGTGCCTCACGTACGGAGAGTATATCGAGGACTCCTAGAGCCTTATACATCAGATTAAGACTTTGTCTTGCCATACCCTTAATATTAATCATAGGATTGTGCTTGCTTGAAGTGTTTTCTGTGAAAAACCTGTGAAATCTTTGATATCCCGGCCTTACTTTATCATTTTTCGTCCTTGCCATAGCCTCTTC